>PVIU01008787.1:0-11916 GCA_004026605.1 Ondatra zibethicus
CACACACAGACACACACACACACACACAGACACACACACACACACAGACACACACACACACAGACACGTAGCTTCATGGCCGGTGGCTCTCTCTAACTCTGTCCCCTTCCCAGTATCCTGTTCTCTTTCCCTGTCTATCTAAGTCCTGCCCTATCAAAAGGCCAAGGCAGTTTCTTTATTAACCAATAAAAGCAACCCAAATACAGAAGGACCCTCCTACACCACACAGAGAAAGAAAAAGAGAGAGAGAGAGAGAGAGAGAGGGGGGGGGAGAGAGAGAGAGAGAGTACATTAACTCTCACACATACATAAAAAATGTAAGTAAAAATAAATCTTTCTGTTCTTTGTTTTGTTTTTCGGGACAGGGTTTCTCTGTGTAGTTTTGGCTGTCCTGGAGCTTGCTCTGTAGACCAGGCTAGTCTCAAACTCATTGGCCTGCCTGCCTCTGCCTCCTGAGTGTTGGGATTAAAAGCATGAGCCACCATGCCTGCCTAAATAAATCCTTTTTTATGGGGGAAAAACTATCTAGCATGAGTTTGTAATAATTGAAAGCAAAAACATGGCCAATGGTGGCTTAAAGAATGGAAAATAAATAGAGGCTGGTAAATTATGTCTAACTGTCCTAATTAGGGTTATTACTGCAGTGATAAAGCACCGTGACTAAAAGTGACTTGCAGAAGAAATGGTTAATCTCTCACAGTTCTGTTCATCATCAAAACAGTGAGGGCAGGAACCTGCAGGCAGGGGCTGATGCAGAGGTCATGGAGGGGTGCTGCTTACTGGCTTGCTCATCTTGGCTTGCTCAGTCTGCTTTCTTATAGAACCTAGGCCCATCAGACCAGAGATGGCATCACCTACCATGGGCTGGGCCCCCACCCCATCAATCACTAATTAAGAAAATATCCTACAGCCTGATCTTATGGAGGCATTTACTTAGCTGAGGCTCTCTCCTCTCAGATAACTCTAGCCTGTGTCAAGTTTACACAAAGCTTGCCAAAACACTGATGTAGACACCAAACAACAAGAAAATGTTTTTCTACTCATCATAGTAGTCTTGCTGATAAAGGAAGAATGAAGAGTAGAAGGAAATTACCCCCATGTCACACTTTGTAGTGAATTAATAGTTAAAGGGGTCAGGAGTTCTGTGGAGAGAAACAGGCAAGCATCATGATCCCTAAGAATATGACAGGATCTCTAGAGAAAACCTCACAAACATAAATTAATAAACCAAACTTAAATAGGAATGAAACTCTATATCCCTCTCAAGTAAGACAAATGAGAAGACAGGAGAACATTCTTGAATAACAGGTGCAATCAGCAAAATCCAGATAGCTGGAAATTCCCATTGATAAACAATCTAATTTCTTCCATTAAATAAGTTGCCATGGGGGAACATTTTAGAGATGAGAGATAATCTAATTCCTTCTACAAATAAGTTTGTCAGAAGGAACACTGAAGAGAAAAAGTACAGAAAAGTGAACACACAAACAATTTGTAATAGTTGATCCTTACTTAATTGTAGGCAGAGGTTAATTGTTCTTTTCCTGGTCACCAAAACCCAAAATAATCACACAAAACCTATATTAAAACAGTGCTCAGCCTATTAGCTCAATCTTCTTATTAACTAACTCTTACATCTTAAATTAACACATTTCTATTATTTTGTATTTTACCACAAGGCTCATGGTTTACTGATAAGGTTCTGACCGGAGTCTGTCTCCTACAGTGGCTACATGGCATCTCTCTGAATCTGCCTTCTTTTCTCCTCTATCTCTACTTAGAATTCCTGCCTTGCTCTACTCTGTGCTGTTATAGGTCCAAAGAAACTTCTTTATTAACCAATGATAATAAAACATATTCACAGCATACAGAGGGGAATCCCACATCACCTCACCTTTTTTTTGTCTAAATAAAAAAGAAGGTTTTAACTTTAACATAATAAGATTACATACAACAAAACAAAAATCAAGCAGGAAATAGTGTTACAATATTTAGTCTGTTTACATTTGATAAATTAAGCAAAATACTCTATTATCTTCTTATCTTTGAGAGTCTAAAGTTTTATATCTAATCTATCTTTTACAATTATAACTATCTTTCTTTAACTCCATCAAAGACACCAGAAGGATGTACTATTGTCTAAGTAAACAGGAAGCACCTTGTAAGCAACTTGCAAAATTCTAGAATTGATAGAGACATCTTGCTACTTGGATACTCACCCAAAGTTCTTCTGTAACATTGGGGAATCCATCTTCAACCTACAGGCCCATAGTACCCAGCACACTTTTCCATGAAGCAGGAAATTTCAAAGAAAATTCTGCCTATATTGGCAGTTTGTCAGTCATGTCCTTCAGAATGTCTGACAGACTCTTTCATGAAGCAGGAACCCTGAAGGATTGTCTCTCCTTCTTTAGGCAACTTCAGAAGTCATTTTTCTGTAGGTCCTACATGTCCAGTTTATACAGCATACTATCAAGCAGTCCAGGCAAGAGCAGTTTTTTTGCCCAAATGGCTAGCCTTGTCACATTGAAGGAAAATTCTATAATGAGATTCTTCAATGCCCATCAACCTCTCTGAACTAATTGGTACTGCCAGAAGCAGACACATCTCACTGTAGAGAAAAGTCTAAGTTCTTAAAACATTTCAAATGCTGTATTCTGTATGTCTTTGAAAGATTTGAAGAATATCTATCCATCTGAAATATAACTCTGTACCTGTTAAAAACCTAACTAACATGAATACAAATTTGACTATTATAAATGACTATTAATCTGTATTTTTAACTATACATTATATTTTTCGATGAGCTCACAAACACAATACCTTAATCAAGAGCAGAAATATACATATAACAAAATTGACCTCAAATTTGTATCAATAGACCAAGATCCATACCAATGCAAAGTATTTATCTCTATATCATATCCCCCTTTAAATGAAAACAAACATTTATAAATAATATTTGGGAATTTGGGCATAGTTCTTTCCAAACTGCTTCCTGTTTTTCATTGGCTGAAGTATTTTGGTGGGTTCATGGAGACCTTTTTGGGGGTTCTTGGTCCATCAAACCACATTAGTCTTGAAGGAATCCACAGGTTCTCATCCTTTGTAGAAACAAAAGCAGAACCTCTTTTCCAAAGTGATAGATCCATAGATCCAAATTTTGAAGTTAAGATACTTTTACTCTATATATGTTGGTTTAGCTTAGCAGCCCTCAGATTCAAACATCTCCCTGCAGTCAAAATATTCAAAGAACATATGCTCCTTCAGTCCCAGTCCAGCTGGATTTGGTGCGCTCCCATTAGTTCAGGCACACTGATCAAACCAGACTCTCTGAATGTGGTGGTCAATGGGGGCAGACTGAGAAGCCATCAACAATGACATCAGGACCTATCTCTTCTGCATGAATTATCTTTTTGGGAACCTAGTCTTTTTGGATGCACACCTTCCTAGGCCAGGATGGAGGGGGTGGGCCTTGGACTTCCAACAGGGCAGGGCACCAAGCCCTCTTTTAAGGAAGAAGGGGGAGGGAGGAGGGATAGAGGTAGCAGGAGAGGACTGGGAGAAGGGGAAGAAATGTAAAAATTTTATTTTTTTAATGGAAAAAATAAAAATATATATTCAAAGAAAACACAATAATATACATAATCCAGACTTTCTGTGTATATTCCTTTTATATGGCTTATTTTTCTTACTCTATTACTTTTTAATATTTATTTTATTATCTTTATTCCTTTAATCTATTACTGTCTGTGCTCTTTTATATTTTAACTTTCTACACTCTTTCCCTCTCTCTACAAAGCCTAATTATATTTATCCAACATTGTGACTCATCTAGATGTCTTTTTTATCTGAATTTGTCTTTATTGTGTGAGTATCTATAATTATTTTCTGACCAGGAGCACTTTTTTTTAAATGTTAAGAGGGCATGGCTAGGATCAATTCCACATCCCTGCCTGTTGGCTCCACCCAATCCAACATGATAGAGGCATGTTCACTGCCTCTCAGAGCCATGAACATTGATTGCCCCAGCTCCAGGGTTGCAGCAGATCTATGTCACCATTAAGCAATTCATAACACACTGCTCACAGACACCATTTAAGTGCTTGGCCTCCTGAAAGAGCCAGAGCTGTTCATGCAAATAGCATGAAACAAGAAGCCCTCTGCTAATGAAGTTGTGCAGCCTTCTCTGCCAATGCTGAGTCAGGAGGACCTCTCTTAAAGGAGGCATGGAGCCTCTACTCACCATCAGCCAACGCAGCTCATCTGGGAAAAAAAATGCAGCTACCAAAAAGCTGTGCTAAACTCTGTTCTTTCATGTCTAGAATTCCTTTCCAAGCTCTCTCAGGTTTTACGTGGACATAGTTGCCTAATGTTGGTGACATTTTGTAGGTCCAAAGCAGCTTCTTTATTAACTAATGGTAATAAAACATATTCACAGCATACAGAGCGGAATCCCATATTAATCTAGATTCATGTGACAATTAATTAATTGATTAATTAAAATAAAAACAGGAAGTAAAAATTACAAAAACAACAACATGGGTGAGACAGTTTGATAGATTTTAGTATTATAGCATTAGTAGTAATTATTTTAGGTAATATTACTAAACCATGATTAAGAAAGAATATCTTAAGATTATGGCATTACTTTTCTATTACTGTGATAAAGCATACCAAGGCAACAAATAGAAGGAAGAGTCTATTTGGGCTTGTGGATGAGAGTTCATCATGCAAGGAAACACAGTGGCCAGCAGGTATGGTGACCAGAGCCAGAAGCTGAGAGATCACACCTCGACTGCAAGCATGAAGCACAGAACAAATGGAAAGTAGGTAGAGGTTATAAGCTCACAAAGCCTACCACTTTTATGAACTTTTGTCACCATGGCCATGCCTTCTAAACCTCCCAAAATAGCTCTAACCACCAGGGCACAAGTACTGAAATGCCCAAGGATAAATGAGACCTTTCACACTTAAACCAATGCAATTGTGCCTTAAAACATTTGCACAACAGATTGTGGTAAGTAGAATTGTCCTAAAATAACACAGGAGTAACTTAAAAACTTGACCACAAGTCAACAGTGGGATGTGAGTGTTGCCTCACAGGGTTTTTACTGTGCCCTTAATTTATTTTCTTATATTTGCAAATCTCCATTTAGAAATTATTGGAGAAGCATGTCTGGTTATCTTGAAACATAAATGAAACTTAAATTCAAGCTTATGGAAAGGTTTCTTATCTATATTGCCTTTGCTTAGAATTGTGAAGAACAATATAAGGCTGGAGTGAGAGGCAAGGGCTGGAAGGATTTTTATTCCACAAAAGAAGCTGCATTTGTTGTGAAGGAAGCATGGTGTAATTAAGTTTTAAACAGTAGAGTAACACCACTGCAGTCGAATTTAGGAAGCTTGGGGAAGAATTCTAAGGAGTATTGATTGAAATGGGGACAGAGTGCAGCCCTGAAGACTGACACAGTAACTCAAAATAATTTTAGAAAATTGATAGGTCCTAATGATTGACTAAAAGAGACAGAAAATAGAGACAAAATCCATGATGATTTCCATATCTTTTATCTTGCTACCTGCATGTATGGAGGAATAATTAAGAAATAAAATAGGACTAATCTCTTAGGGTTATGGTAAGATACCAAAGCTAATGAGGACCAACATATCACAAAATGAGAGCTCTGAATCACAAATGATGGGCATGTCTGAAACCAGCGTCCATGTGACATAACACCAACAGTCCCCACACAGGGTGCTTTGAATCATCTAGATGGTTCTGTGTGTGATGCTAAGTGGGCATTGCAGCCATGATAATGCTATAAGAATATGTGCACTAGGGCCTGGGAGATGATTCAACTCAGTGGGTGATGGTATTTGGATCTTGATCACCCTTGTAAAATTGGGGTATGTTATTCTACTTGTAATACTCAGGAAGTAGAGGCAAGGAATCCTTCTGACAAACTCTCTGGGCAGACTAGCTGAATCGGTGTTCTGTAGGTTTAAATGAAAGATTCTACCTCAACACATAAGGAAGAGAGACATGAAGGAAGAAACCTAACATCAACTACTGACCTCCACATGCATGCCCACACAGACAGGTACAGTTGCACACATATATACGCCCACATAAATACAAACATGATTATGTAGCATGGTCACATACACACGCAATTAAAGGCCTATGTGCGTCACAACCATTTACTAAAGACATAAAAAAGCTTTTGTGTAGTTGTATCAAAGAGTTTCACAATAGCCCAGAATGGAGTATTTATTTGGGGATAAGGGTGGCAATCCATAGTCCTCTACACACACTGGGAACTGGAACCAAAGTAGTGGAAATAGAGGCCGCTCACACTTTTCGTCTATACTTATAGTACATGAGATCATGCCCACAGTGGGCTGGTATTTTAAAGGCTATTGGCTGAAGGGGTTTCCACAACACTTTTGTTCTGGATTTTTAAAAAATTCTTTCTAAGTGATGGCCACGTGCTATGCCATTTGGACATACAACATATTTTATCCATTTCCTTCAAATTTCTCAGTTGCTGTATATATAATAAAAATGGAATAATTTGCATACCTTATGTGTGAATGCAAATGGAAGATTTTGTATATGATGTGTGTGATGGTATATTCTCATGTATATAATAAGTTAGTGTATATGTGGGTATACATCTATGTGTGGATAGGTGTGCACATATGTGCATGTGTGTGTGCATATGTAGGTTCAAAACTGATATCAAGGGTCTTCCTCCATCTCTCTCCCTTTTATGTATTGAGGTACAATCACCAGCTGTACCCAGAATTTGCCAATTCCAGATGGTCTATCCAGCACCTCGCCCTCAGCAGTCCTTGTCTCTGCCTCCCTGTCAAGGATTATAGATGACTGTCACACCTGCCCATCTTTCCAAAATATGAAGGTATATTTTACATAGTTCTGATTCTAGAAGATCAAAGTGATGCTATTAGTCAATTTTCTGTTGCCATGACAACACACCTGGAGCTATACGTTTAAAAGGAAGAAATATCTGTTTGTCCTCACATTTTCTTAGGTCTCAATCTGTAGACATCTGTTGTTGATGTGGCCTGTGGTGGCACATTATATCACAGCAGGCACATCTCCTAAGCCCTGGCACAGGAAAAACAAAGAGCTCTCTTCAGAAAGGGGCCAGAGTCCCAATAGGGGTTTCATGAAACACTTCAATGGCCTAACTTCCTTCTACTAGGTTCCAGATCTTAAAGGTCCTATCCTCTCAACAGTAATGTCAGACTGGTAATAACTTTGATGACGAGCCCTTCGGGGAATACTTCAGATCTAAACTAGAGCAGACACACATGAAGATGGCAAAGACCAAGAGTTCTGCAAAGCATCCAGATGCCATAATCCTTTTTACACTTGGTCAGTAACTTTTAGGGATTCAGAAAAAGGAGAATTCCAAAGTAAATACCTGGGAGCTATATTCAGGTGAGCAGTGTGATTTATATTAGAATGTGTTGTAATGGAGTGGGTGGGCTGCCGTCCCGCTGACAGGGACTGGTCGCACAGCTAGCTTAAGCCTGAAATAACCACACCAAAATTATATCAATTAAACACTGTCTGGCCCATTATATCTAGCCTCTTCTTGGCTAACTCTCACATCTTGCTTTAACCCATATCTAGTAATCTGTGTATCACCACAGTGTCGTGGCTTACCGGGAAGATTCTAACCTATGTCCATCTCAGGCCGGAGATTCATGGCATCTGCCACACCTCCCTTCTTCCCAGCATTCTGTTCTGTCTACTATGCCCACCTAAGGGCTGCCCTATCAAAAGGCCAAGGCAGTCTCTTTATTCAACCAATGAAAGCCACACACAAACAGAAGAACCTCCTATACCAAGAATGGGTGTCTGTTTAGGTGGTTTCAGAAACTACAGAGGCAGAGTGATGCAAAACCAAGCCAACATCTGGTCCTAGCATTGGTTATCAGGAAAGGACTCCAAGATTAAGTCTCCTATTTGTCTGGTTTCAATAAATATGAGAGAAAAGGAAGCCAGGATTTCCATTTGTAGTTCAGATGGGCTCCTAGATATCAGGCATCATGACCCAAGTCATGACAACGTGCTATGGGCTAGCATCATTCAGAGTTTTCAAGTAAGTTCAATCTTTCAAGACAGTTTGATAGCCTATTTCACACAACTTTTATTTAGAGCTGCTTGTAACATAAATGTGATGCATTGGCAGCTGTCGTGTGAAACTAAGTTTGTGCACAGAGGTGGAAATAGCACAGTCTCTAGTTAGACGATGCAAAGAATAGAAAATATTATTTGAATAAAAGGAAAAATATCTATTGACCCCCATCTATGCCAGGGTTTTGGATGGACTGATCTTGTGTAGGTCCTATGTATGTAACCCTCTTCTCTCTAATCTCCTCCTATGATGTGGATTCCCCTTTGTATGCTATGATTACCATTAATGAATAAAGAAACTATAGCAGGGTAGAACTTAGCTAGGTGGAGAAAACTAAACTGAATGCTGGGAGGAAGAAGGCGGAGTTGGAGAGAAACCATGGAGCCACAGTCAGAGACAGATGTGCTAAAACTTTGCTGGTAGGCCACGACCTCGTGGTGATGCACAGATTAATGGAGATGAGTTAAATTAAGATGTAAGAGTTAGCAAATAAGAAGCTAGAGCTAATGAGCCAAACAGTATTGCAAATAATATGGTTTCTGTGTGATTATTTTGGGGCTGAGCAGTCGGGACACAAACAAGTGGCTTCCTAACAACACTCCTATATGTGCTCCAACACAAAACAACCCCTCTCAAATACATAATTCACCAAGTCCAGTTAATTGTGCTCCTATATGAACTGGGATGAGCCCATCCCCTGGGACATAGAAATCCTGCCTGTGACCACATCCTGAAATAAATAGTCTTTCCCCTACCCCAAGCAACTATCTAGTGCCAATAGTAGGTAGATCTGATCATATTTCCATTGCATAAAATTTGCAAAAATTAAGAAACAAATTTTTAAAAGAGACAAAATACAAGTAAAATACAGCTTTCTACAGGACTCACGACCTCAGCTCCAAGTTGGGTGCTGCTCCAGTTGTTCCTCCATTAAGGAAGATGTTGTCAAATGTATCTGCCTGGACCTGGAGAAACAGCTAAGTGAAAGGGCTCATCCTCAACACCATGGGTGTCGGGTTCAATCTCCAACTCAAAACAGCAGCCCAGCATCTGTAAATCTACTGTGCTGAGAACCGGTCAAAATTTTGTCTTACAGTTCATCAGTTTGGGGCACCCCTTTCCTGCTTTTTCTCGATGTCATTTCTAGTAACAGGGTAACTTAATTTCTATTATCTTTGTTTTGTTATTGAATTTGATGTGATTCTGATGCATGGAGTCTTACATGCAATATATCTGTCGAAGCAGGACACAAACACAGTTCTTGGCGAGGTTGGGGGGCAGGATTATACCTCCATGCCCAGGTATCAATTTTTGTTACAGTGGGGTTTGATTTTCTCCAGATGTAACTTTGCATGATCCAGCAAATTTAATAGTGTGGTTTGAAACAGCCTTTAACGAACATTGATTTCATTACCTTCTATCTAGTGATTGGAACTTAGAGGAAAATACGTTTAATCCTTGGAAAATATTTACTGAGGACAAATAATCTCTCTCTCTCTCTCTCTCTCTCTCTCTCTCTCTCTCTCTCTCTCTCTCCTCTCTCCTTCCATACAAACAGATGGGAAATATTTGGCTGTTTTAATTTTATAAAGTAAATGTTTATTGAAACCTAAGAAGAACATCTGAATCTCTTAGCCTGAAAATTCCAGAATTTTATAAAACTATTTCAGTATCTAAAAAGGACAAATATTTTGCAAGCTTTAACAAAAATCTTAAGCCATTTTAAATCTCTTTTACAGAGGAATATTTGAAAAATTTTATATCACTGAGATTCCAAGAATTGTTGATAAGAAAATATGTACATTAAAGCCATAGATGACTGCTGTCTTCTCGATTCAACCAGACAACATGATTAATCAGGACTGGGTATCTCATTCACAGAGTTTGACTTCACAATCGGAACACTACAGCCATCATTGCAACTAACCCAGTGAAATGCCATGTTCTATGTTGGTGAGAAAATAAACTTAATCCCTGTAACCTCATTTTTTAACATATTTGTGCATGAATTTTTATTGTCCATTTCAATTTTTCAAAAATATGAATTCTACACACACTAAATATGTCTTCATGGCTCATTTTTCTCTTGTTTCTGGGCTTAAGCACACCACGTCAGCTGTGTACCAAGCAGCTGTTGCTAGGATGTGTCTGTTACCATAGCAATAGATGAACTCTGCAGATGCATCCAGAATTCCTCATCTTGTACATTATCCTTGTATCCCTTGCCCATATTTAAATTGACATCCAGCTCCTTAACTGTAACAGAATTATTAATTGCACAATAGCCTGCATATAATGTACATGGATATACAGTGTTAAGAGAGTGTTGATTTCTTTCCCCCTCTAATCTCTTCATCCTCCTAAAATTGTGTGAAAAGTCTGAGGGAATTAAAACTAACCCAGGGATTAATGTTCTGCCGAGGTAAAAAGACAAGAAGCATTTCCTGTCAATTCACCTCTCAGAAACAGTAAGTGATAAAGTTTAAAAAAAGAAAGAAAAAGAAATAAAGCAAACCAAAAAGTATAAGCTAACTATTTCTTTCTCTTTTTCTTGTTTCTCTTTAATGCATTCAGCTTGTAACCAAGGATACTGAAGAAGTAACAACCACATGGATGTGAGCCAATCCCTCCAGATTTAGTTCAGATTTCAAATAACAGTGAGGCTGACCCTCAGACATACTGCCTGCTTCCAGGACTTGTGAAGACCTGGGTGGGTGGTGCTGCTACCCTTGATCCTCACATAGCGTGATTGCTTCCATTGCATCTAAAATGGTCACAACAGGTTTTCTTTTATAACTGTTCAAAGTTTGTCCAGGAGCTTCACAAAGTCACACGTGGGATGACTTCCCCTCACCAGCTGACACTTCCTGAGGAAACAGAAAGCGAAACAACTGAGCTAGCATTAGCTAGCATTAGCTAGACACCTTATGTTGTGGTGGGAATCCTGGCCAATCTAAAATGGTCACAACAGGTTTTCTTTTATAACTGTTCAAAGTTTGTCCAGGAGCTTCACAAAGTCACACGTGGGATGACTTCCCCTCACCAGCTGACACTTCCTGAGGAAACAGAAAGCGAAACAACTGAGCTAGCATTAGCTAGACACCTTATGTTGTGGTGGGAATCCTGGCCAAGCACCAGGATGAAGGAACCTGCAGCATCTATGAGAAACCATAAAGTGAAAATGAGTGGAGACTGAAATCTCCACAGATACCATTGGCGCTGACTTTTGGGAGCAAAGGGTTTCTTTTGGGAACACAGAGGCTCTGACACTGGCTTCTTTATACAACTTTAATCTTTCCAGGAATAAACAGTGTCACATTGTGCTTCATGTTGTGAGCCAAGAGCACACTCCTGTGCCCCAGAAACATTTCTGCTTCCCTAACCACCCATCTGTCTTAGAAATGAAAGAAAGAAACCTCATGTTCTTAACCACACTCAAATCCCAAAGCTGAAAAAAAGACTGTGATTATTAAATTATACACTGATATTTTATCATGCTTCCAGTATCACTATTACAGAAAGAAAGGAACAACTATACCTTTGGGACAGAACTTTGTTAGTGCGTTATCTTGTTGCCACCTGTTTCTGTGCCCATAGTCAACAATACTGTTGTATTGAGAAGGTAGGTCCCAAGAGCAGTTAACACAATAAAACAAGGTTTAATTTAGAGTTATAACATGAGTGCTTGTTCTATTTATATAAACACATTATGGAACAATTTGAGACTGTGAAACAATATAAGTGG
>PVIU01008787.1:12016-62619 GCA_004026605.1 Ondatra zibethicus
TCAATGGGTGGACGAATCCCTTGCGGTTCTGACTTCTGTGTTCATCTTCTCCCTCCTTCTGCTCTTCAACTGGGCCTTGGGAGCTCAGTCCAGTGTTCCAACGTGGGTCTCTGTCTCTATCTCCATCCGTCGCCGGATGAAGATTCTTCTGCTCTTCGACTGGACCTTGGGAGCTCAATCCATTGCTCTGGTGTGAATGGGCTCTCTGAATATGACTGACAATGGGGACTGACTGAGAAGCCAATGATAATGGCACTGGGATTTGATTCTACTGCATGTACTGGCTTTTTGGGATCCTAGTCAGTTTGGATTCACACCTTCCTAGGCCTGGATGGAGGCGAGAGGGCCTTGGGCTTCCCACAGGGCAGAGTAACCTGCCCTCTCTTAGGACTGGAGGAGAAAAGGGGAGGGGGAGTGGGGAAGCGGGAGGGAAATGGGAGGAGCGGAGGAGGTGGAAATTATGAATGGTACTATTTATAATGCGATAATAAAAAATTAAATGTGAAAAAAACATAGCATACTTTATTATACAAAAGAGTAAACCAGACCCATTATAAAACATAACATAAATAAAGTCACATATTAATTTGTAAAAAAAAATGTAAGTGGCTGTAAAATGAACTTGCCCATATTTCTTTAGTATTACTTTCGTGAAAATTTGTGCAAAGGTAGGTTTCTAAGAAATCATGACTGTCTTAACTTGTAAAGATTGTTCAATAACTTCACCAAATTTGGGTTAGATGTACTAGAAATAGCATCATTTTCTAAATATGGATTTTGTGTTGAAATTGTTAATAGAATTTATTCAGAAATCTCTGACCATAAGAAGTCAGGTCTAAATAAGCCAAAAAATATTTGCCTTATTCATTTAAATTTAACCAACAAGTGAGTTAAAAAAATAAGTAAAATATTTATCCAAAAGAAACTTGATGACAGTAGGAAAGAATGGATAACAAGACAGGACTTTACAAAATCAAGCATATGTTAAGGCACAAAGCAAGGCTCAATAAACTTTGGGAAACTGAAAACAAAACTCTGCATCCTACCTTACCACAAATGAATAAAATTGTATATCAATGACAATGGAAACAGAAGAAAGTATCCAAACTCATGACAACAGAGCAGCATACTGTGAATAAAAATTGGGTCAAGGGAGAAATCCAGAAGGAAATTTAAAACCTCCTAGAACTGAATAAAAATAAAAAAGACAACATACCAAAATCATTGGGACTCAATGGAAGTGGTTATGATATGACTGTTTAGAGCAATAAGAGCTTCATCAAGATACTAGTGTGAACTCAAATTGTTAGTTTAAAGTTTCACATGAAAGCCTTGGAAGAATAAGAACAAATGGCACTCCCAAAGGAATAAACATGAAGCGATAATACAAATCATACATGTTTGTATTTGAATGAATACAGAAAGAGATCTGTATAGACAGGAAGAGATAATAGAAATTAAACACATTAATTTCAGGGGTGAAATTAATGAAATTTAAATGAAATAAATTATAATGTATCAATGAAATGAAGACTTGGTTCTTTCAAAAGCGTAATATGACTGACAAATCTTTAGTCAAATTAATGAAAAGAGAAGATACACATGAACAAAAATAGAACTTTCTGATACTGTAATATTTGCCAAAAATTTTATTATGAGGAGCTAATATTAAAGATAACATTAATTCCTACATAGAAAAGTGTCAATTTGAGTTCTGATTATGACTTTGAAGTCACTGTGTTAATGTGCTAAGTCAACTCAGTTGATTGTTCTGACATAAAACATGTGCCAAAGCACGAAATGACATTTAAAATTCTCCCTTTTTGTAAGGTCCCATCATCTAGGACAATGAAGAAGGCAACATGTTTACCATTTATTGATGAGCATAGCCTGGGTTTTCATCTCCACTTCTTAGACATCATTTAAATATAGTTATTAGACGACACTTAAACATGTTACCAAGACATGGAGAATCAGAAGCTCCCCAAGGCCGATAGATCTGAAAACCATGCCACATGATTTTCTTAGGTGAATGCCATGAGTTTGAGCTGAAGAAAAGACTTAAATGTCATAATTGCTCAATATTTCACCATGAGAGGAATTGTCCTGACAATATTTGTTGTATGAGGTGAAGCGGGCTACATCCCGTGGCCCAGCTCCCGGCTGCCTGGCTAGCTTAACCCTGAAATAACCACACAGAAATTGTATTAATTAAATTACTGCCTGGCCAATTATCTCTAGCTTCTTATTGGCCAACTCTCACATCTTGCTTTAACCCATTTCTACCAATCTATGCAATACCACGAGGTTGTGGCTTACCAGGAAAGATTCTAACCAGCATCAGTCTCAGGCAGGAGCTTCATGGCATCTCCCTGCCTCTGCCTTCTTCCTCCCGGAATTCAGTTCTGTCCTCCCCACCTATCTAAGTTCTGCCCTATCAAAAGGCCAACACAGTTTCTTTATTCAACCAATGAAAGCAACACATAGAAAGAAGGACCTCCTACACCAAATATTTGCCAGAGAGCATGGTAAATAGTGATAGCTTCAGCAAGACCCAAATCAAAGAGGGATTGGAAATGAGGAAACTGGCAGATCAATGAGGATTTGGTCATGTGAGAAACGTTCCTGTGATTTCTGTCTCCCACCAAAGGTCCCTCTATCCGTAAGGAAAGGATGTATTCACTGCATAGGTAGAAGTCATAGGGAAACAAGTTAAATAACCCTGCAAAATCACATTTTAACCCATGGGTTGTAGAGCATCTTGTGCTGGGGGAGACACTCAGAAGATGCTATCTTTGCAGTGTCTTTGTTGCTATATTTGAACTCTTCCCATGTCAGGGTTCCTGCTTCTTCAAGGTTTTTCTCCACTCAGAAATAGCACTTAGAAATACCATAATGGTTCCTGCAGTCTCTTTGTTCTATAATATGGTCAAGAGTGCAAAACTACCAAAGTGAAGCTAAGGCAAGATGCAGAAACCGACCAAAGGATAAAATGTGGCACAGAATAAAAAAAAATTAACAATAATAATAGTTGCTAAAGTTGGATTATCCAAGCCTGAGGAACAATGACCACATCATTGCTGTACACTGAGAGTGAGAATAGTAAAAACTGACTTGATGCTCATCAAATAACTGGGCAAAGAGAGACAAGAGAGAAGTAAAATAACAGCGGATATGAAACGTCAAAGTGTAATTGTTAATAAGCTCTTATTATTATTACAAAGTCATCCCTAAGATTGAAGTCTATTCTCTCTTATGCTTATCATGCTAGGTAAATTGTATGAGCCCTGGGGTGGCCAGTGGGATTATGTAATCTCTACAATATTCTTATCTGAGAAAAATGGCCTTGAAATGTAGTATTTTGACTCTATTAATACTCTAAAAGAACAAATCTACAAGGTCAAGTTGCACTATTCATGTGTTATGTCTTTTAAGTACACGGTTTATGTGGCCAAAATTTGGCTGAAGTAAATTCTTAAGCTGCATTTTAACTTTAACTTTAGGTGTAATGCTTCTGAAGAAATAGCTTAAAGCACTTTGGCTAGCTGGATGAGCCTCTTGGCTCAGCATGGTTCACATTTTAACTGTTTACAGAAGTCTCCTATCTATTGGTCCCTGAACAATACTTTGTAAATAGATAAACAATACAGCATTTGGATATAGCCGGAAATTAACCTGAAGAGCTAATTTTACTTTCAATAATGTTTGAGGCATTGCATTTCACCCCTTTCTATTTTACATACATTAGCACACTTGCAAGTCCCTTTGAAAATTTGTCAACACATTGCAATTTCTCATTTTTACAATTAATATTTGCTAACAGATTTTGAACTTTGACTGTACATCTTGAACCATGTTACCTTGATGGTGTACTCTGAAAAAGTCACTTCTAGTCTGCCTTATATATACATTCTCAGATGCAGCAGGAAGGCCAGCCAAATGAACTCCAGCTAAACAAGCTTTAACACTCATGTGCTTCATGCAATATCTGGCATCCTGTATTTTATTAATCAAAGCTAATTATGTTCCATATTGCTTTATCCAACATTCTTTTTAAACAGCACATTGAGACAGAACTAAGAGACATTCAGATCAGTATAGTGTTTTACCATGTCAAATGAGGGGAAAGACCATAGCGGTTCCATTTATTTCTTAAATAACTGTATGTAATTATTTCTTCAGGTGAACTCAACAGGATTTTTAAATAATTCACAACCAAATAATAGAACACCAAAGTGTGTATTGTCCTTCAGCACCTACTAAGTATGCACTCCAACACATCCATCATTGGGTAGGCAGGAGATAAATATAATATGATAGATAGATAGATAGATAGATAGATAGATAGATAGATAGATAGATAGATAGATAGATGATAGATAGATAGATAGATGATAGATAGATAGATGATAGATAGATAGATAGATAGATAGATAGATAGATAGATAGATAGATAGATAGATGATAGATAGATAGATAGATAGATAGATAGATAGATAGATAGATAGATAGATGATAGATATAGATGGATGAATAGATGTAGATAAAAGATAGATGGATAGATATATAGATGATATTCTTTAAGAACAATACATTTTGATTCATAAAATTTTTTGAGAAAAAAAAGAATTTAAAGTGTGTAGAAATATTTATTCAGCCAGAAGCTTCCACCCATTTGAAAGTGAAACAATGATGAGCAGATCCGCCGTGCTCTCAGCTCTGCGTAAGCTTTACCTAGGAACCTGGGATTTCCGTAAGTGCCTTGTCAAGCTAATTTCACCATAAATTCTGAAATGCTTTGAGCTTTCCTCCTGCAGAAATTGGTTCATAAATCACTGACATTTCCCTGAAATTTAATTATCTGTACACATAATGAAACCTCTGATATTTCTCAGCATTGTGAAAAAATCACATTATATCCCTAGTCATTGAACGTCTCACTATCAAAACATTACTACAATAAAAATACTTGAGAAAAACGTTAGCATACCAAATAAGTTACTTATTCTTTGAAATTCATAATTCTCATAATTATGCATCTCAAATGTTCTTTTATGACTGTGACTAACATTATCACAGATCAGAAAATATAATATGAGGAGTGATGTATGTGTGTGTTTTTTAAATATATGTAAATATCTCTTCACTCTCACCTAAATATACGTCTGGGCAAATGACATATGAGAAAAGCAACTAATAAGAAAAACCTATACCAAAGAACAATTATTTCATAGTGAGTTTAATTCTAATACTAATTACCTGAGCCTGATAATATATGAGGAAGCACAACAATCAGTTTCCCTAGTAACCTAATCATTAGACTAAATCATCTCCTTTGGTTCACAAACAGGTGATGCTGTTGTCACTTCGGATATTTTCTTTATGGAAAACAAACATCACAAGACCCTCCCTGGCTGCTAGTCTTTCCCAACCTAAGCAAAAGCACAGAGGAAAGGTTGATTTTCTATTTCACTCTTCCATTCAGAACATGGTCAATGTCAATGACTGTTCCTAAAACTTATTTTATAGAGCTCTAATATCATATACATTACCAACTTGTTTTACTAAAGCACAGGGTAAACTTAGTTCAACAAGGTCACCTTGAAATTGTCATCCAAAAAAGGAACATTTTCAAAAACAAAGCAATAATGGAAAAGCTGGCTGGGCGATGGTGGTGCATGCCTTTAATCACAGCACTGGGGAGGCAGAGGCAGGCAGATCTCTGTGAGTTTGAGGTCAGTGTGGTCTACAAGAGATAGTTCCAGGACTGGCTCAAAAGCAACACAGAGAAACTGTGTCTTGAAAGAAAAGAAAAAAAATAATTTAGAATGTGTTTTATAAAGTTTCAAACCCATCGAGGTTTCTTATTCTAGGCCAATACTCTTGACTCCTAAGTTTATTGCCTTCTATCAGAAAACTTGGTTAGAATGTGAGCCATTAAGATATACTCAGCTATGTTGAGAGACTACAGAGGGTTGATTTAAAGATGAACTTACAAGCTTCCTTGAGGTTAGGCTCTCTATATTTTAGGTCACTTTTATGAATCAGTTTTTTAAGTTGTCTTTTTCTTATATGTTTTCAAATGAATCTGTTTCTGACTTTGGACTTCATGTTGTAAGGATTCAAAGAATTTACCTTTTTGTTATATAAACCAATGCTTGAAATGCTGTTGAGTAACCAGTCACAGCAAGATGTGGGAGAGAAATAAAATAGTTCTATTTATATTTAATAGTACAATTGTAGAAATAGTTGAAATTTTGTAAATGTGCTTTCAGGTTAGCACATATTACCAGGCTACAATAATTGATGTCCTTTATAACTTGGTATAGCCTAGACTTCCCTGCATGCTGTCCTATATTTGAAAGAATGCAGCTTTGTTCATACAAGTAGGAGGTGTGTTCTTCATTAGAAACAATAACAAAAACTACAGCAATTGAACAGTTAATATATTTGATAAGAACCAGGAAATAATAGCATGTAAAATACAAATCATATGAGCATTCATATCTATATTTATAGAAACTGAATATGAAAAATAAGGTTTCACAAATAATATATAAGATATACTAGTTAACACATGCTCACATTGTACTGTATATGTGTCACACCCACAGCGGTGTCGCCTGTGTGACAACTATGCCTCTGGTCTGGAGGACACAGGCTGGGGGGTTCGTGCTGTTTGCAGATAGGCCTCCTGCAGTTCCTTAGCAATCAGCTCAGGTCATGAACTTGAACTCAAGATTATGTACTCACTGCTGTCATAGATGGTTAACTGTCTCTGCTATTCTCTCCTGTTTCCTGATAATGTTCTTTGCTATACTTGGCCAAAACGTATAATTTTACCAGAGAACCCCTTGATGTTCCTGGGATTGATAATTCTGATAATGATACTAATACGGTGCTCAAGATGCCTCCAGTGTTTCAAGCCCTTGTGCAAATACTGGGGGGATATTATGGATGAGTTACAGCAGCGGGAACTTTTCCTAAATAGGACTGATGATTTGGGGAAAGCATAGGTTAAGATCCAGATGTTGTTAGGAAACCCCCATTCTGGGAATAAAGAAACTAGGAAAAAATCCCTTGCAAGATTAGGCATTCTAACACATAAGGCTCATGGGTTAATAAAATTTAAGATAAGGGATATATGGTGGAAACCACCCAGGAGTACAACTGAGTCACCAGATGACCCCATTCCATACACAGGAAGATATGAGGATGATAGTCATAAGTATATGATATTTGAGGGACAAAAGCAGAATTATTTAGCTCTACCATTTATGAATAAACCCCCATGGTGTTTGCTACATAAGAAAATACAAAGAAATATATTTCAGCAGATGCAGAGAGTCACTAGAGGAGATAAAGAAAGTGTGAGGAAAAAGGAAGGGCCATGATAGCAATTATGAGACAGAAACTTTGTATTCCTAGATAAAATGAAACCACTTGTTTGAGGTTTATGTTCCCAAGGACAAGAGTTCCCCTTCTAAGGACGTGTTATGTCTAACACCTGCTCATCACTGAAGTGACTAAAAGAAGCTTTCATACTGTACCAACTAATGATACGTGACCTTCTGGTTTGTTCTTTTACTATATAATGAAAAAATGAATTCAGTAAAATCTCAGCAAGTATGTTGCTTCGAGATAATGTTCTTATGCTCTGTAAAGATTTGTCACTTGTATTGGTTTACTAAAATGCTGATTGGCCTGTATCCAGACAGGAAGTATAGGCAGGGTGACCAGAACAGGAGAATTCTGGGAAGAGGAAAGGTTCAGTCTACAGTCACAATCCAGATACAGAAGAAGCAAGATGAGAATGCTTCATTGATAAAAGGTACCAAGTCATGTGGCTAAACATAGATAAGAATTATGGGTTAATTTAAGTTGCAAGAGCTAGTTAATAATAAGCCTAAGCTAATAGGCCAACCAGTTTATAATTAATATAAGCCTCTGTGTGTTCTGCTGAGACTGAATGACTGTGGGACCAGGCAGGACAGAAACTTCCACCCTCAGTATTTTCACCTGCACTTTCAAAGGGGCATGATATAATTTTATCAATTTACTGTGAAATGGCAGTCAGAACTAAGAACTATGTATTCCTTATCATATTATTATTGGTTTTTTTTTACCACAAATGAGTAAAAAAAAAAAGAGATGAACTAGTTATTACCTGTTATTGTAAAAATGAATTCAGTACACAAAAAAATAAATGATAAAATTGAAAATAATTTTTATTTCTCAATGAAATGCAAATCAAAACAACTCTGAGATTCCATCTTACACCTGTCAAAAACACTGATGACAACTTATGCTGGAAAGGTTGTAGGGAAAAGGGAACACTTCTGCATTGCTGTTGGGAATGTGCTGAAGGAGAGAGAGCCTGCTTTTTGTCCCAGCCACCAGGCTAGCTTAACCCCCGAAATAATCACACAGAAATTGTGTTAATTAAACCACTGTCTGGCCCATTAGCTCTAGCCTCTTATTGGCTAACTCTCACATCTTGATTAACCCATTTCTATTAAATCTGCATATCACCACGTGACTGTGGCTTACTGGCAAGATTCTAGCCTACATGCATCTCAGGCAGGAGATTCATGGCATATGCCTGTCTGTCCTTCTTCCCAGCATTCCGTTCTGTCTACTCCACCTACCTAAGTAATGCCGTATCAAAAGGCCAAGGCAGTTTCTTTATTCAACCAATGAAAGCAACACATAGACAGAAGAACCTCCTACATCAGGAATGCAAGCTGGTACAACCCTCTTTGGATGTCAGTGTGGCGATTTCTCAAAAAATTAAGAAACAACCTTCCTCAAGACCCAGTAATACCACTTTTGGGTATATATCCAAAGGATGCTCAATCGTGCCATGAGGACATGTGCTCAACTATGTTCATAGCAGCATTGTTTGTCATAGCCAGAACCTGGAAACAACCTAAATGTCCCTCAACCTAAGAATGGATAAGGAAAATGTGGTGCACTTACACAATGGAGTACTACACAGCCGAAAAAAATAATGACAGCTTGAATTTTTCAGGCAAATGGATGGAGCTAGAAAACATCATTTTGAGTGAGGTAACCCAGACACAGAATGACAATTATCACATGTACTCACTCATAGGTGGTTTTTAAACATAAAGCAAAGAAAACCAGCCTACAAACCACAATCCCAGAGAACTTAGACAACAATGAGGCCACTAAGAGAGAAATATAGATCTAATCTACATGGGAAGTAGAAAGTAGATAAAAGACAAGATCTCCTGAGTAAATTGGAAGCATGGGGACCTTGGGGGAGGGCTGAAGGGGGGAGGGAAGAGGAGGGAGGAGAGCAGAGAAAAATGTAGAGCTCAATAAAAATTAAAAAACAAAACAGCAAAAAAGCTGCTATGAAAGAAAATAATTTTTATAAATAAATAATGAAACATAAGAAAATATAAAGGTGAAACTAAATATGAGAAAATTCATATCTGGAAATGAAGTCAAGTTCAAAATTTCAAATGTCACATCCATGATTATAAGGGAGATATCAAACATACCAGAACCCTCAACAAACAGGGTTTGTTGCCTGCTTATAAGGCAAAGGCAGGAAGTTCACTATAAATTTGAGGACAGATTGGTCTATGGTATATTCAGTTCCAGGCATGTCAGGGCTACATAGCATGACTATATCTCCAAAAAGTAAGCAAATAAAAACAGAACTATTTTCAGTTGCCAGTACTTGTATGACATGCACTGAGGAGTGTGATGGCTGGAAGAAAACTTGAAATGGTTTCCTGCAAGGTGGCCAAATAGGAGCATCAATGTCCAAATAAGATGAGGTTCACCCAGTGAGAACAGCCATTGTTTCAAGGAAGCTAGGGTGATTGGAAGTAATGACATAGGAACTCACAGAAGAGTTGTCTATGCCACTTCTTCCAAATACTAAACAGTAAAAAGAAAAATGAAAACTCCAGTACGGGCAAATAACAGCTCCTTGGCACTGTAAGTGGAACAGAGACTCAGGAGATGACACGGTGCTAAGACCATCCCGAAAGCAGAGACATCCCTCAATGTCTGCCCTGCCTTGAGACCTCAAATAATAGGCATTGCTTAAATGTTAGGCAGGTCTGGAAGGCAAAGAGCTAAACTCAGATGGAAATTAAAGAGGAATACTTAGTTTTGAAATAGTAACTAGAGCACAGGATGGATTTCATGGCTGAAATATGAATTCTTCTGGTTCCTGTGCAGCAGAAACTAGGTGATTTCCAAAGAGAAAAAAGTTAGATTGACTTTATAGTTTTACACAGATTTATTTAATTCTGGAACAAAGTGAAGGTTTTTGACCTCCACCTTAGCAGAAAATCTCCACTGTGAGAGGTGGCTTAGTAGGAACGTAAAAAATGCCTGTGACAACCAGATACACCTCCAGGTGCCTGATGTCCCCATGGTGGAATATAGGGTTAAAATTTCCCTTTGGTTTAGAATCACTGATCAAGAATAAGGCAGAGAAGGACAGGGACAGCATGTAATCTAAAAATAATAAACTGTTAGGTGTATCCAATAGGAAAACATAGCAGAATCAAAAGCCTGGTGGTTTATGGATATTGACTCCATTCCAATTACAATGACTAAATCTAACCAACCATTATATATAGCTACAGAAGATAAAGGCCATAAATTTTGACAATCTAAACAAACACATGAACAAGTAAATACAAGTAGCAAAAGAAATAAAATTAGAGAATATGTATAATTTCTCTAATTCTTAGAGGAAACTGAGTATTTGCTTCTTAAGAAGGATAAGCCAAAGATGAATAATACAATCCATTGTTAGAACAAGTAAAAATCTATAAATGGAAGAGAACAGAACATTTATGTTTTTTCTCTACTCTCAACGTGGAACATTAACAGATGTTGCCTGCCATGCTGCTACAAACATAAAAAGATAAGTGTGCTAAGTACCAAAATAAGGAGTAAAACCAGACTCTGAAGCTAAAACGTGTCATAGAAACTCATAGCCCAGGATGTAGCTCAGTGATGAAGTGCAGGCTCAACATATAGAAAGCACTGGGTTAAAAAAAACTTTAAGGAATGAAGAAAGTAAGGAAGGAGGTAAAGAAGGAAGGAAGGGAGATAAGGAGGGAGGGAGAGAGGGAGGGAGGGAAGAAGAAGAAGAAACTTGCATTTTTGTCACAGGCAGAAGTCTGAGTTCAGAGGGTATATGCTGAGATTCCCAAATTCTTGTATCCTGGAATAAAGAACAAAACCAAGGACACATTTACAGTGGTAGAAATAAGGACAGTTTATTAAAGAGAAAACCACTCTTAGGGATTGAAGTGAGTCAGAGAGATGGGATGGGTCCAAAACTCAGCCCCTAAGCTCTGATCTGTTTTAGATCAGTTGCATAGCACCTGGGTACTCTGTTTTGTTACATGTAACAAGAAGCTTAACAGGGTATCTGGTCTTCCTCTCAGCTGGGCTCTTTTACTTTTCTCAAGCTATTTCTTCAGCTGTACTTCACACACACATGCACACACACACACACACACAATCAGAAAACATTATTGGGAAAAATAGAAGACAGGTATCATTCTACAGAAAATAGGATGATGTTTCTAAGTTAACATTAGTTAAAACTGTTCTGCTGGTAGCTAATGTTTAGTTGATGTTTATAATGCATAACGGCTCACAGTTGTTTGAATAAACTGACTAGGGTTTGTGTAAATTATACAACTAAATATAAGTGTTCCAGAGAGACTAACTATATAAGGATAAAAATACTCAATCAGACAAATAAAAAGAAGATTGGAGTTGCATAATAACTTCAAAATACAGAAAATATTAAATAAATAAAAGAAAGCATTTATTTCATAATTAATATGAATAAAGATTTAACATGTCTGTAGTATTGACTCCTTAAAAGACTGAAAAGTTATGACACATGTTTAAACTTTTTCACTATTCTTAAGAGCATTTATCTTTTACTTTATAACATACTAAAAAACCTAGGAGGTTTTTTATTTTATCCTCCATAAAATCTTTCTGAAGAAATAAAATCTCTATGATATATTCATATGCAAAGTATTTCCACAGTTGGATTCAGAGGCTAAAATGTGTGCATATCCAAAAGTGAGTGAGATAGGACATACCCAGACTCAAAACCTCAAAACCATTAGGTCAGAGGCTACTGTCCATAATGGAATTGGGGTGTGGTCCTTCACATACACATGCACACACACACACACACACACACACACACACACAATCGTAAAATCATTTAATCCAAAAGGGGAGCTGTGTATAAGAAACTGTGAATATGAAAGACACACAGTGTAATGCTATATTGCAGGAAGAAGTGGAGAGGCAGGCCTGCACCTTCACTTAAGATTTTCTATTCTCTTTGTACAGCCAGGCTACATACAATATTACATACACACCCTATTTGATTTGACAGGCTCTATAGTCTCCATCACAGGAACTTAACTATGTCATTGCAGTATAAATGTCACAGGCAATGAACAATTGATAGTGGCAGTGGGTCAATGGAACCATGTTTGTGGACACTGAAACTTGAATTTCTTTTAATTTTCTCATATCACAAAATACTCCTCTTTGTTCTGGAACTGACCTGAATGCCCTCTCCCTGAGGACTAGTTTCCATGGTACCAGAAGGTGCCAGTGCCAAGAAAGCTTCCAAGGCATGGAGGCAACCAACAGTCCTACCCAGCTATGATGCTTATAGACATCAAGGACCAGCATGGCACAAAAACCCTAAAGGTGCAGGAGTGGTATGTGTACCTGGGCAGTGACCAACATTCCCTAGTTGAACTTAGGACCTACTCAATAGTAGGGACATCATGCCTGGTACTGGAAACCCAGATAACTTCTCAGTGCTAGTGAGGTCGTTTATTGGAGAAGAATCTATAACCACTAGTTTGCTAAACCAACATAATCCCTAACAACAATCTATAAAAATTTGTTCTTATTCCCACAGATTCATGCAGTTTTCACTCTTCATCAAGTAAGCTTCTCTTTTCAACAGATGGAGGACACGACAGAAAAAATCAAGCAATCAAAATGCAGAGTTGAAGAGCCCAGTTCAAGTAGATACATCTCCAAAACACTCCCACACCTGGGGCTCAGGGAACAATGCAGAAGACAGAGTAGAAAGATTGTATAAAGCTAGAGGATTGGGGAGTGTGCTATGAGATTGTGTCTCTTAGTAATACCAGAAAATATACCCTGTAAGTGTCACCAACATGACTGCCCAAACATGAAGAGAACAAGGATGATGCCAATGAGCATGCCAAACTGGATGGAGAAAATCCCACCCAAAGAACTTATAGGCAACTGGGAGCAGGAGGAGTGGCCCTCCCCAAGGAAGAGCACATGGATTGGTTGTCTAGTGCAAATGGTCAGCTGTGAAAACATACATATGAGTAAGGTTATGTATGTATGTATGTATGTATATGAACTCTATGGCTTATAGTTAGGAATATATATATGTATATATAATACATATATATGTATATGTATGCAATAACAATTAGTGAAAAAAGACACAATGAATTTGAAGAAGAATGGGGAGGGATATGTGGGAGGGTTTGGAGGGGTGGAAAGAAAGAGGGAAACATTTTAATTAAATATAGTCTCAAAAATGTATTTAAAATATTTCTCTTTCATTTTTTTCAGTTAAAATATATTTTAACTCGACATTTTTCATTAAAAAATATAAATACTATTCCCAGCCCTTAGGCTGTCCCCAAACAGACTTTGGGTTATGGCTCCCAACCTCTGTTCTAAACAATAAAAATAATGGACCAATGAGAGTTATTTCCCATTATCCAAGTTAATGACAAAGATCAGGAACTTCAACAATCCCAGTACAGAACTCGGGAAAGGCTGTAGTTGTCACTCCTTTGTGGACTGATGTGCATATCTAGAAAAAAAATCTCCCCGTGAGCTTTCCCCATGTAACGTACTTGACTATTGGCCAGCCGCAGTTCTATGCTTAGAAATCTCATTCTTTACTGAAAAAAAAAAATCTAAAGGGTTGGGGGGAGGAACGCATTAGGCTGTGCTATCTCTCACTGTGTGAAATTGTGAAGATGATTTTCTCCTAACAACTGTGCCCAGAAAATGGAAGTTTTAATGGGGCAAACAAGAGGATGAAAGCCCCCTTTAGATAATAGATCCCATAGAGAAAGCCGGTATGGGCTGCTCAGCCAGGGATCCGAAGGTGGTGAGGAACAGGTGGGGGTCAGGGAGGGAGCAGAGAGAGAGAGAGTAAGAACAGAGATGTAAGTCAAAGAAGACAGCATGGAATAGGCTCATGAGGACAGACAGTGTCAAACAAAGTCTGCTGAATTAACCCCAGAATGCATCCTGGTTTCATCACGGAAATTAAAGTCCAATAAAACAAAGTCATTTGAGAAAAAGGAGATTAGAAAAGCATGAGTCATTTCAAATTTTCTTCAGGTTTAGGCAAAGCATTACTCTGCTATTTGGTTAGAAAACAAAATGGATCGGCATTCTTGATTTTTTTTCTTTAAAGGGAGAATGCAGGGATCATGCCTCACATATAAATAGGATTTGTGTCAAAAGCTGGAGTAATTGAGACAAATCATTGTTTTAAATAAATTTGAAGAAGAATGTTTTAAACTTGATGCACTTTCATTTTCTTCAGGGGCATTTGAAGTCCTAAATATTCTAATAACAGCCAGGCGGTGGTGGCGCATGCTTTTAATCCCAGCACTCAGGAGGCAGAGGCAGGCAGATCTCTGTGAATTTGAGGCCAGCCTGGTCTACAAGAGCTAGTTCCAGGAAAGGCTCTAAAGCCACAGAGAAACCCTGTCTCGAAAAACCAAAAGAAAAAAAGAAAAAAAAAATAGCCTCCAAAGAAAGTTAGCATATAACTGCTTTTCAAAAACATCTGAAAACAAGGTGTGTGCGTGTGTGTGTTTGTTCTCAGGAATTCTCATAAAATATATTTTGAAAAATATGCACTGGACCAATGGAGAAACTGCATAGACTGACATAGTGATGGACGTTGGTAACCCTGGGAAAGCTGGTTTAGATATAGCCTTCTTATAAAAGGATACAATAAGACAGTAACAGCCACCAGGCTAGGACGAGAGCCCAGAGCCTCAGGCATGCCAGAAAGTGCTGAACCATGGGGCCCCACTTCAAGCCTTTGAAATGAAATAATGATAATACAACAAAATTTGGGCAACGAATTTTTGTTCGAACATTAGTGATTATATAAAACAAGGGTAGAAGCACATTTTTGAAATGTAAGAAAAGATTTACTATTCCTGAGAAATAAAGTTAGTGAAAGAAGGTATAGGTTTAGTAAGTTATGAAGGAGATTTTTAGGCTCACCATAAGCTTGGCCTTGGTTACACATCACAGTCTTGTGAGTCTGTTTGACCCTCCCCCCCCGACCATATCCAATCCCCATGCCTAACCCAGGACATCTGTGTGCTGGGCCAGCCTAAGTCCCGCAACTCTTGCTGCCTGTGTCTTTCCCAATCCTCAGGCCTTGCCTCAGTTTCTCAGGTTTTACCCAGGCCCAGCCAGGTGAGTGCCCAAGCCCTCAGCCCAGCCAAACTGTCCTCACACTCATGGTAACAACGCTTGCACAGCAGCTCATGGACACAGCTGTGTGTCCAGTCCTCATGCTTTCATGCTTACTACAGAATTTGACTCACCTCCATCCCCCAAATTCAAAGTCAACCCTCAGCATCTGCAGGATTGATATGACAAGTCCTCTGACCTAATCTGAGCTCAGCCAAGCTTGGGTGACAACAAAAGCGAGACCCAAAGGCTTCCACTCAACAGAGGCAGCCTTAACATCAGACACAGTCAGACCAAGAAGGCCATGCACATGTGTCTTGCTGCTCAGTACAAACAATAGGATGGTGATGGCCGATGTCCTGTGGATTTGGTACCAGGCAGGACTGTGTTGCAAGTGGTATGAACCTGCTTCAACTAGAGGGGGTGTTGCTGGTTGAGTAAGTATACAACAGAACAGGAAAATGTGGAGGTGGTTTTAGCAATGAATGGAAACATGGGCTCCTTCTCCCCCATCCCTGTGTTGTAGCAAAGCACTCTACACATGAGGCAGGTGGTTGATCTTCATGTCCAAATACTCCATAGGGAGAGAGGGAAGCAGGCCTTCACTGGGATCCAATTTGTGAGTGTGGAGAAATTAACTCAGGTTAATGTCAGCTGGGACATCATGACCATTTTTTAATTAATTAAATTGATGTATTTATTTTATATCCCAACCACAGTTTCCCCACCCACTTACCAAGGTTAAAACTACCTTTACTAACAGGCAGGCTCATACAAGATCAACACTGCCTAAAACTCCATTCCCGTTAATATCTCAGCACCTGACATATTAGACATAGGTAATTAAGACAGTACTTGCCATGATATGTGGAAAGATGTTGCAACACTCAGAGCACTGACCGACTATAGTGACTATATGAACTCCCTAAGGAAACTTGATTAACATCATCTCACCTTTTTTATTGTTAGGCTGTTCATTAAAATTACAGGGATTAGTTTTCTCTTCAATGGATTTAACTTTTTTATTTTTCTATAAAATGATGTGATCCACATTCAATAATGGTAAAGCGAATTCTCCTAAAGATTAGGTCATATAGATAAAGATATTGGTGGAGTCTGTTCATTTGTTCCTGGCTGCTCAGACCCAAAACAATCACTCAGAAACTATATTATTTGAATCACTGCTTGACCAATAGCTTAGGCGTATTACTAGCTAGCTCTTATATCCTAAATTAACCCATCTCCATTAATCTGTGCATCACCAAAAAGTGTGGCCTACTGACAAAGTTCCTATCTGGTGGCTCATATCTTTGTTCTCTGGCAGTTACATGGCTTCTCCCCAACCCCACCTACTCTCTCTATATATCTCTTCCAGCCCAACTATATTCTGTTAAGCCATTGGCTGAAAGCAGCTTCTTTATCATTAACCAGTAAAAGAAACACATATACATGAGGACTTCCCACACCATAATGGGGAGGTGAAAAAGGTATCCACTCTCATTTTTTCACCCATGGGCTCATTGATATGCAGCTGATTGAGCAGCTGAGTCTTAAGGATAAATTCATTCACTCTCAGGAAACGATGCCAATGACTTGGAAACCTGCTTTAATTTACATTGTCTGCGTGTGATTTGTCCCTTCAAAGCCTTGATGGCTCTTTGCACTGCCAATTTCATTCATTTAGGTGTTATAGTAAATGTATTGTCATTTGTTATGTCTTAATTTACATTTAAGTTTTTCAAGTTAAGTATTTTTTAACATATCAGATGAACACCTGTGTGTCTTCTTCTGTGGCCAGGATAGCTACCACTGATCTTACTGGGTCACCTATTTTTTTACTTTTAATAGTTCATAGCCTAGATAAAATGCTCACTCTACTTTCAACCTCTTTTGTTGTGTAGCTTTCTGATGATTTTGTCAAGACATGCTTGAACGCTGGAAATCGATAACTCTACCAGGCCATCCTCATGCCCATATTTAGATGTGTTTCCTTGCCCTGGGTTCCTTCCTTTGTCCACATAGTCACTCAAGGACCCAGATTGGATGATGTTTAACCATATGGAATGCTAATAATTTCTATAGCAGAAAAAAATGAAAATCCAAAAACCACAATCTGGTATGCTAAACATCGTATCTTCTTTCATAATAGTATTCAGAATTAGACAATTATCATGCTAAACTATGAGAAAAATGGGACATGCTCTTTTCCAAATGCCTAGCAAGGAAAGGAGAACCCAGTATTTGTTAGAACTAGAAATGTATATTGTGTGTGAATATTCCTCTTATCCATATCTGTGGCATGCCAATGCATTCCAGTCTACTATTTGCAGATTACTGTAGAAGTACTGGAGTTCTCTAAGGAAATGGGACCAAGAGAAAGTATGCTCCTATAATAAAAGGGCATTTATTGGATTGACTTGCATCCAACAATGGTCAACTGCACTCTGAAGAGCTGGAAAACCTGGTAGCCACTCTTTCCAAGAAGCTGATTGCTTCAGAAGCCCAATCCAAAATTGAAGGCATAAAATTTCCTGGAAGGCACCTGCATTGACTCTGCACTGAAAGCCTGAAGAAATTGCCATCTGGCATCAGGACATGGTAGTGGCAGCTACAGACACACTCATACTGAAGGGAACCTGGTTTACTTGTTTGCATGTACACACCACCTTCTCCCTCTGGCTTTCACTCTGGCCCTCGGTCTGTTAAATATTACTGTCGACATTCAGGGCAGGTCTCCATCTGCAGCCACCGTGGTGTAGGAGGGCCTTCTGTCTTTGTGTTGCTTTCATTGGTTAATAAAGAACTGCTTTGGGCCCTTGATAGGGCAGAACTTAGGTAGGTGGAGAAGACAGAACTGAATTCTGGGAGGAAGAAAGTCAGAGAGACGCCATGGACACGCCACCAGAGATAGACGTGCTGAGACTTTGCTGGTAGGCCATGACCTCGTGGTGATATACAGATTAATAGAAATGGGTTAAATTAGTATGTAAGAATTAGCCAATAAGAAGTTAGAGCTAATGGGCCAAGCAGTGATTTGATTAATACAATTTCTGTGTGGTTATTTCAGAGCTAAGCTAGCCGGGTGGCCGGGTTGAATGAGCAGCCCGCCTCCTTGCAACACCACTGTCCCTCATGGTGATCCTCTCATGAAAGAGTCACACAGATATGCAGAAGTGTGACTCCCAGATCTTAAGACTTCTCTTAACCCAGTCAGATTAAAAGCCAACTTTTAAGTAGCACAAGGCCACTTTTTGTCAAAATGCCCAATCATATCTCCTATCTTATGCTTCATTTTTAAACAAAGATGATAGGAAGGTATAATTGTATCTAATGGAATGTAAGTCTTCCACATACAACCAAAAAGTCTTTTCTAAGAATAGGTGGGTACCATGTTCTGAAATGAATGCTTTTTGGAATGTTTCCTTGGGTACAATTTAGCAGACACTCAGAGGCTGTTCTACTAGCATCTGGTGGTTGGGTGGTTGGGGCTGTGCTAGCTATATATTGAGCTGTTACAGAATTTGGTGTTCTCCCCAGTGTTACACAGCACCATCCCCAGGCAAAATAACTACCAACCTCATAAGTATGGTTGTGCCTGCTTACAAAAGATCATCACAGCTGGGCTTGCTGGCTATTGAGTTCCCCTCCCAGAAGGGGTAGGGGTGGGGAGGGTCATTGGACTTATATGCAAGTCTGCCTTAACTACATGTAGCCTTGGAGTCTCAGAGAGAGGTTAGGTTATAGAAACTGAGGAAGATTAGGTCGGGGGGGTCATTTATGTAATTGTGAGTAAGCCATCATTCGTTCTGAGGGAAGACTTTTGAGTGTGGCTGCTTTGGGGCCACACACACAATGACGGTGTGTGGAAGCTCATGGAGTCGTTATCAATAAGACCTGACTCATAATTTGTTTTCAGAAATGAAAAACACAAAATCACAACTGAAATCATACTTGAGAATTCCAACCTTTCTTTCTTTTATTGACAAATTAATGTTGAATTGCTTTGCCTATGAAAACGAGGATAGAATCCCAAGCAATCTTGTCAACTCAACACTTTCTAATACTGATAAAGACAAATTTTCAAGAATTACTTAAATTAGCATAAACATCATAAAGGGGTAGGCCTGCTCCAATGAAATAAACTGATACATGAGAGAATAGAAATTTATGGGTAGAGGCTCACTCATCCTGATGAACTATACCTAAAGGCATCTGTGAACTAACTATTAGGTGCCTGAAGCATTTCCTCCTCCTAGCATACATAGTACTCATGACCCTGATAGACACCAATATACACTGTTCCCAGCTACTAAAGAAGTCATCAAGAGGTTGGCAGCTGACCACTGTGTGTCAGGAAGACAATTAGGGCCATATGCTAGCCATTCTGCTTACCACCCACAACCCTGTTCTATGAAACCCTGTTGTGCAATGCTTTGCGGAGGTTTCCCCTAACGCAGCAACAACTGGTGGGAAAATGTTGTTCAGTGATGCTGGACTCAGACTCAAATCACAATGCTTTAAGTATCAGCCAACTGAACTGAAGGAGATCATAAAGTCATTCTGATGTAACACCCAAAGAAACTGGAGCCGAGGGTGCCCTATGCACAATGACACAGATTCAGTGGAGAGTGAGAATTTCAATTTTATGTCATAGACAGTTCCTATTTCTGAGTTTTATAGTCATTCTCTGGCTCTTTCGAGGTGGAAAAAAAATCAATGACACAAATTTGAAAAAAAAATGGAATCATTGATTCAGGACTGTACTTAGGGTATGTACAAATAAGAAACACCTTAGACGTAGGAGGAGTCAAAGTTCAAGGCCATTCTCGGCTCCATAGTGAGACTGAGGTCATGAAACCCTGTCTCAAAATGAACAAAGATCTGAATATATGCAATAAAATAAAATAGTAATTACCTCTTGAAAGCATCTTCCTTGATGAAATAAATGGAGGAAAACTAGCTTTCCTGCTAGCTTAGTGTATTAGACCATCGGGGGCTTGGTAATGGCTGTGTGGCCACTTTACTGCACTTCATTTATTGTAAAGTATTGCTGGCATGCTGTTAATCAGGCTAGAACTTTGTTGCATACTTTATCTTTCAGTATGGAAGTAGAATTTCAGTCGCCAGAGTTAGTCATTCATTAAATTAGAACCAGAGTAATTCTTTTGTAACAATAAGCAAACAAATTGCTTTTGTAATAAGGAAATCACACCATTTGGGATAAGTCAAGCACATTTGACTGTATAAAATTCTACAAATCAGAGAGTATTATTGGGGCTGGGGAGGTGGGTTAGGGTCAAAGCAAAGCTACCTGTGACTGTAGCACTCTGAAGGCAAAGGCTGGGGACTCCTGGTGTAAGCTGGCTACCCAGACAAGCATTATTTACAAGTTCTGGCTTCAGATGAGAGACTCTGCCTCAATGAACGTATTGGAGAGCAGTTGAGAAATACTCCTAACATCACCCTAAGGCCTTCATATGTGTGAGCAAACACATGCACCAGCACACAAACATGCATAGCCATGTAACACAGCACATAACATACATATTAGGATACAAAGAACATTACTAAATACTTATAAAACTAGGTAATTATCTTAACTTTAATAACAGTCTTATAAATGTATATTCACACATGTGTGTGACTGTGGGCATGTGTATGTGCACAATTTTGTGTGTACACATATGTTTGTGTATGTGTATACATGTGTGCACATTTGTGTGTGAGCACATGTATGCCTCTGTATAAAATAAATCTGTTCATACTTTGACACTTAGATTTCTAGGAATTATAAAGAACACAGAGAAACTAAAAAATATTGCATGGGAGAAAAACTGGATTCAGCTTCAACAAACTCCAGCAGGGAGAAGAATGTTAAAAATGGTATTATTCTTATTTGAGTACTATATTTTCTAATTCACTTATCTTTATGTATAATTTAGGTATACTTATCACCAAGTTCAACAAAATATGAAATAATAATTTAAAATGTTTTGTTGTTTTCTAATAATCATTTTATTCTTTTGAATGTAAGCACATAGAACCGACAAAGTCAGTCACGTCGTGTGGCACCATAATGGTTGTGTATGACGTTCTCTGAAAATTGATTTTGATCTGTTTTTGGTTTGATCTTGCATTGGGTTGCACCTTAATTATGCATCATCTTCACTGCAGTCTATTCCATCGCTATAAGGTTTGTCAAGGCAATGTGGAGCTCAATAAAAATCAACAAAAACAAAAGATTTATCAATGCAATTTACAGGAGCACTGTTATTCCTCCAGCTCTGTTTTTACTTCTGCGTGTATCACTGTCCTCTCATTTCTACTGTGGCATAGCAGAAGGAGAATACATGAAGAAATCTGCAACACCACTGTTACTTATCTGCCGTCAGACATCCAATTGCTTCCTTCAGTTTTACTAACAATGCTGTATAGTCTCTGTGTACGTGTAGAAACAGACCGTTTTCTTAAGTGTGCCCATTGAAGAACAGAGTGGCTGAGTCACATGGTCTGCCTACAGGCACTCACTGAAGAAAGGCTGTGGCATGAAATTAACCATAACTATACCTGAGAAACAGAAAGGGGCTGTCCTACATTTGTTCTGATGAGGAAAAGAACACCTCTCATTTCACGGCTTTTGGGTTTCCACCTTAGAGAACGCCCTTCACTGATGAAACTGAATGAGTGCAGCGGTCCCTCTGGTTCACCTCTGCAAATGCCAGGCTAGTTGGCCAATTCCTGTCTCTACCACCCACCTCCTAGCAGGAACCTGTGGGGACCACAGATCTTCACACACATATGTGAGTTTGGGGGATCTGAACTCAGGTGGGCAGGCTTGCACAGCAAGGGGCACTCTGAGCTATCTTCCCAGTCCCGGTACAGAGTGTACATTTTGATGAATGTTATGCATATTTAAACCATTGCAAGGAACACAGAGAACAAGATATATACGATTCTTAGCACACCAGAGGGGGGTGTTGTGCATTCTTCCAGCCAAGCCTTACCTCTTACCCCACAGCTACCAGAGTGTAGAGAGACTTGAAATTTTATCCTTCACCTTCATAAATGGAATCACATGCAACGGAGCCTCTTAGGGCTAGTTTAGTTTTATACATGAATTGTTACGACAGTGACATGCTTTCTTCAAGCAGCAGCAGGCATCTTTGGTAGTGATGCAGTTTCCCATGGAGCAAACTCAGCACCATTTTCCCGCGTATCCTATTGTTGACTAGAGTTTGGTGGTTTGAAGTTTGATGCTGTCATGAATAAGCACAGAGAATTTTGCAAATATTTTGTGCATTTATCTCCAGGCAAATACATGAACTCTTTCAGTTTTTCGAGAGGGGTTTTACTATATAACAGCCTTGGCTGTCCTGGAGTTAGGTCGGCCTCTGCCCCCGAAGTGCTGGGATTAAAGGTGTGTGCCAACACCACCAGGTTCCTTTATCACATGTGTATATATTTATATAACATTTCTAATAAGTAAACATGTAAAAGACTATGCACATTTGCTTGTGGGTCAGGAGATATTAGCCGATATTCAAAACTGTTTCCAAAGTACTTGTTCCAATAAATGTTCTAAGAGCTTCATAGAAGCGGCTCTGGTTACATGATGTCCTTGCCAAGAGTCTACAGTTTGGTCATTTTAATTACAGCCATCCTCTTACATGTATGGCAGAAGCACATTGTGCCTATTTTAATCAATATTTAAGTTTATTTCTCTGCTCTTTATTAGGCAACTAGTCTGAGAAATGTAATCGGGGGCCCACAGCAGCAATCATTGCGGCCATCTCACACAGACAATTTCCTGCTCCAAGATAAGAACCTGCTGTCCAACAATAAATTAACATATAAATTAACTTTATTAACCTTATTTTCCATATCACATCACTGCAGATACAAAATTCTTATATCTTTTTATTTGTTTTTTTTTAAATTTTCATTTATTCATTGGCAATGTTTGTGCATGCATGTGATGTGTTTAGATCATATTCACATGCTCCCCCCACCTCACACTCCTCTTGGACACCCCTCTGGGAAGAGCAGGACTCACCTTAGACTTTCTCAGGCTCCCTGACCAAAGGACAAAGGGAGCTTTAGTTCTGTGTCCTTGTCGAGGAGCAGACTTGGCAGGGCTGGTTTGGGGCTGGAGCCAGTGCTTCAAGGAAGAATCAAGACTGCATGGTGCCCTGCCCTGTTAGAAGTCCAAGGCCCACCCCCATCCCTCCTGGCCTAGGAAGGAGTGCATTCAAAAAGACTCGGTTCTCAAAAAGTTAATACATGCAGAAGAGATGGGGGGGGTAGTGGGAGGGGACCGGGAGAAGGGGAAGAAAGGAAAAAAAAATTTTATTTCTTTAATTATGTTCTTGAATGGAAAAAATAAAACAAAACAATGTATGGAAAAAAAAAGAATCAAGACTGCAGCATCTGGGGGTCTGACTTATCCTCCTGGGCTGTGGCTATCAGCTTTTAGGCAGCTGCATCTGCAGTCCCCTGTGTTCTCTTTGCCAACACTGTCTGACTTAGCTCTCTACTGACCTGGGCTGGTTTCCCTCCTGTAAATAGTATATATTTTGTTGTATTTGTCATCAACTTATGCAAGACCTATTGGTCCCAGACATTGCTTTTATATTCTAAATTTCTCATCTTCTCTACTTCTCATCCCCTGCTCTCCCACTCAAATCTTACTATTTTCTGAGGTCCTTATACCTGCTGATTTCGAACAACCCTTCACCATCCCCCTTTCAACTTCATTTCCTCCTGCTCCTCCTACTCCTCCTGGTTGTCCCCCTCCTCTCCTCCTTTTATAACCCACTGAGTCAATCCAGTTAGTGATGCCCATAACAGGATGCGTGCATAGCACCATCCACTCGGGCATGGGACAACCTCCCATGTGCTGCAGAAGAAAACCCTGTCCTCCAGCAGACATTTCATTGGTGAACCTTAAACCAGATTTACTTCTAAATACTTTTTAGAATAAAATATACTTTGTTCAATACTGTTTGCCTAGAATTCTGTTTACTTAGAAACTGTCACTATTCATATACAAGCTTCAACTGTTGACATTTTTATCAATTAAATTTCTTCTTTGACAATTTCATACACATATAAAATGCATTCTGACTGCTCTCTCCCCCTATTCTACCCTCTCATCCCTCTGCCTCTTTACAAATTCCTTTTCTACATTCATGCCTTTTAGTGCTTGGGGTTCCTTTTTGGTTTTTGTTCTTGTTCTTGGTTTTTGTGACCCAACTGATTGACTCAGGGCCACTCCAGCGCCTACAGATTCGAGAATATCCACTGGATCCTGGTGGGCTCACAAGTAGGTATCCAACTGAATGTAATGACTTCCCCCTCCCAGATCTGTTGACATTTTGTGTTCTATCTCTTGGAATTATCAACATCAAAATTGGGTTTCCATTACATAAAATAAGACCTTGAGAGGGTCTCTGCTTCTCCCTAGTCAGCAAGCATTGATTAGCTCTCATACAAAGCCAAGCAGGAATCTTCATTTCCTCGAGACTGATGCTGCTTGCAAAAACGTAAATCCTTTTCAGCCATCCCTACATTTTACCTGTTAGTTTCCTCAGGTTGTCTCACAGGTGAAGCACGGCTGGACTCACAGACCTGGCCAGACAGCCATGACTACATCCATGATCTGAACCTGTCTAGCTGTATGGCCTTTGGATAGTGACATGCTGGTGCCTCCATTACTTCATCTGAAAATAAGGATAATAAAACAATATTCACTTCAGGAGTTTGCTGTGAACAATAGAAGAGCTGAGGTGTGCGAGGCCCTTGGAACACTGCCCAACATAGACTAAACAGCCTTTAGTGCCATTATTCACTCTCTTCAGGGGGCAATTTCAGCCATTTACGTTCTTTCAGAAAATGTATTTCATCAAATTAAATTGCACAATATGAGCAGAGTTGTCTCTTTTGCATTTTTAAAATTCCCTTCATGTCTTTGTTGTTTCCCATTAACATTTTTCATGTTTTATTTAGTAGCGTTCTGCTTTCTTCTAACAATTTAAAATTTTTTATGCTCTATTTTCACCCCCCAAAGAACTCACATGAGATTTAATCGCTCGTTTTAATAATTTTTAGTTCCTAATTTATTATTGTCTCCTTGATTTTTATCTATTTTCCTTTGCTTTCTTTAGATTGTCTATGACTTTTATAAATACTTGTGTTGGTCATTTATTTTACTGTTTATTAATCATTTAGTGCAGATTTCATTTTCACTAAATAATCTTTTACAAAAGCTTTTTAATCTCTTTGTTTCTCTATAGCTTCAATCTTCTTCTAGTAGATATGGTTTGATTCTACCATATCCTAATTTTTATTGAACTTATTATTAAAATGTATATTTTTAATTCATGGGCTTATTGGGGTTACACTAATGGGTAGTCTGTATTTGTAGCATCCTACACTTTACAAAAAGATAATGAAAGTAATGTACTTTTATTATTCTTCAGTACTCTGCTCTTCTGGGTCACACAGTTCTGCCTTGTGGCATGGATGACGTCATTTATCTTGGTTTCTGTCCCGCTGTCAAACTGATTCATAGCTTACCACAAAATATTTCCCTGGTTCTCCTTTCATCCCCTGAAAACAACAGATATATTTCCAGACTATACAGACCCGATCCACTTAATTGTGACTCTTGTCATCTTGCTTACATTGTTTGCATGGTATGTGATGGATGAAAGTACCACATTAAAGATAATCATTAGTGTTTTTCTTCTGAGATTGTAATAGTTTATGTCTAATGAATACAGATGCTATCTTGTTTGGAGTCTTGATATTTACATACTGTCCTATTTTATCCCATTTAATCCATTTTAACTGATTTCGTTTTATTCTGAAGTTAAGAGAATGATTTGTTTGTGTGTTTTCTCACTACATATTTATATATTCTTTCTGTTTTAAATTTTCTAACTTCTTTTACCATGCATTTCACTCAGTAATGAGTATTACTGTTTAGCTTTTTAAAATTTATTTTATTTTTAATTATGTAGTCGTGTGTGTGTGTGTGTGTGTGTGTGTGTGTGTGTGTGTGTGTGTGTGTGTGTATACATGTTGAGTACAGTACCCAGAGAAGGGCATTGGATCTGCTGGGTCCATAGTATAGGTGGTTGTGAGTGGCTCGATGTGTACACTGGTTCCTCTGAGAGCTGAACCTGTTCTTAACTGCTTGCCCTTCTCTCCAGCCCCAGGTTTTGCTTTGTAACTAAACTGGTTTTTCCCTTATGGGTTCAGTTGCATTTATAATTTGATAATTATAATTTACAATAAATTGATTGCTATACCATGCATTTATCAATTGATTTCTGTACCATGCATTCTGGTTAATTTGATCTTATTATTTCTTTTAGTGCTGTATAACCAGCCTGACTTATTTTTTTCATGTTGGATCTAGGTCTTTATATATAGACATGCAAGTGATACCACATTTTATATATAAGATACAGTTGATGTGTTGTATGATCAATAGCATAACTGATATTTCCTTTTATATACTTTTTCCTCTTTTGTTTCTCTATTAATCATGTTTTGGGGAACATAGTTCCCAGAAATGTGATCACTTTACTTATCAGTTTTAAAAACATGAACTTTACCAATAAGGTTTTAGTAACAAAGGCAATGAAAATGATGTAATTTTATTATATTCCACTCCTCTGAATTTGCTGTTTCATATTTTCATTTTAGAATTTCTACCATTCAATATATATCACCTCTATACATCATTCTCTCATTTGTTTTTGTCTCTGACCCACTGTTAAATCAAGCCATAGCTCACTCTAAATCCTTCCCCTTGATCACGTATCTCTTGACTGGCTCAAGTTTTTTTTAAATCTTGACTTCAAAGAGAGTTCATCAGAATCACATTACTTGCATTCTTATCTATCTGAATTCTTGTTTTTCTGCTTTCTTTTTATTTTGTATCAAGCATGCCTGGGTGTATAAATAAATCTGTGCTGTTGGGGGAGGTCTTGTAATACCGTCCTACTCCTCAAGGACTACTCCTGATTTAAGCCTTTTTGTTTCTTGCTTTGCTGGTGGCTCGGTGATGTATCCGGAACTCAGGGTCTTGTGAGTGCTAGGCAAGCACTTTCCCACTGAGCGCTCTCCCAGGCCCTGACAGTTGCTCTTCATGGTTCCTCTCTTCAGCCTACAAATGTCTCCAGATTGTCCTTCCTGCCTCTTGGCTTTTGTTTATGTTTTTGTATATGTTGCTTGGGGAATTGACTATTTGTATGATGGTAATTTAAAACACAGGAAAAGCAGCTCTCCATGTTAAAACAGGAAGCCTGACTATCTTTCTATGTATCTCCCATTCTATTGCCAGATCCAGTTATGTTATCTTTGGAATCCTGCTAATAGCTGTCTACATTCTCTTTGGAATCTTGCTCATGGTCACCCACATTTTCTCTATTGACTTTCCCTTCTCACTTTCTGTGACAACACAGCACCTCTTGTTTGAAGGTAATTTGTTTGAAGAGGTTTATGTGTGTGTGTGTGTGTGTGTGTGTGTGTGTGTGTGTGTGTGTGTGTGTGTGTGTATACCTTCCTTCTTCTCTGTCTGTATTTCCTCCTTCTCTTCCTAATTCTGCTTGTTATTACAGAGTATAGAGTACACAGTACAGCTATTTCTCCAGGCTGGCTCATGTGATTGTAGAGTACCAGCCAAGACCTCCTCTATGCCAGTTTTGTTCTTTCCTGTTTTTTCCAGTCTCTGTGGAGCCTGATAGTATTTTGTGTGTCCTCATAGTAATTTTTGCGGGTTCTCACAGAACGTTTTGTGTGTGACTTACAGATAGAGCATGGAATGTTCAGTGACTTTAGTGTAAGATGTATTAGAGAAGAGGATGCCAGTTGATATAACTTATGAGTAGCAGATTTTTGTTCTGTCATTTCTCCAAATTCCAGGGTTCAACCTTCATACCTAGGTATGGGCAATAGGACAGCGAACCTCAGGGTTGGGCATTTATTCAAGAGCACTGGAGCCCTGCTTGGAGCTGGCCATCTGTACCTCATGTTTCTGTTGACTCTTTCCTACAATCATTTTTATTCCCTTATAAACAGAAGACAGGAATAGCAAATGCTGAGAATAGGCCCTGCATTAAAGGCTGTATACCCAGTGCGGCCTCTATCCTAGACTTCAGGGAGTATTTTCATGTTCATGCTTATTTATTATTTAATAGATTTTTAACTAAAATTAATTCTATCACTCACCCCTTGCCTTTTCTCTGACCAGTCCCTCCTAAGTCTCCTACCTGCCTTTGTCCCACGCTCCTCCACTTTGTAATTGATAGCCTCTTCTTCCCCAGTTACTCTTACACATATGTGTTAGAGGTGCCAAAATCTATAAATGCAGCCTGCTGATCTGGTTTTGCTGTCTGTGAGTACATGATTTTAGGGCTGATCATTTTGTATTGGACAACCAATTAGGGATCTATCCCTGGAAGAGGCTAATTCTCCCTCTTGTAGGAGTCATCAGTCGCCTGCAGTTCCTTGCGTGGTGGAGGTGATCTCCTTTTATTTGCCCCCTTTCACATTAGCACACCTGATGATGTTGCCATTGTTCATGTGTTGTTGATGCAAAAATCTTTAAGAAGCTATTTCACAGCATAGATCTTGGTAATCTGGCTCTTACATTCGTCCCACCCACCTCCATGATGTTCCCTGAGCTGAGAAGTGGAAAGCCTCAGTACACTTATGGGGGGAAGGGTTTCAATTATACCCCTTCTTGCATTCTCACTCTGACACTGGGCTGTGCTTCTGTGAAACATAAAAATATTGAAGGTGGAAAGGAAGAGAGAAAACTTTGAATGAAGTGATTTATTTATTCTGTATTGGGACAGAATCAACTATAAATAAGAATATTTGGCTGTTTTTAAACTGGCCTCAAATCATCCTGTCATTTGGACTAGGTAAAATTATATATGGCTCATTATATTGTGTTAGCTATAATTCATTACATTAATATGAATATATAATATGAGCATATTTATAATATACAATATTCTACTTAAATCACAGCTTAAATCTGTTTATCTTTCTGTAGCCCTACCTCTCCTTCCTGTTACGCTTGCCCTCCAATATCAATGTCAGGTTACACCAAAGAAACAAAGTCAAATTAAAGACAAAAGTGTAATTGCAAAATAAATAAGACAAAGAATACAAATACTCATAAAGACAAATATACATTTACACACAACACACACACTTACAAAGTCCTGTTTGCTATTGTATTGATTGGCAAGTTCTTTTCCTTAGTCAACTATGCAGTCGACATCGATTGATTTATCAGCACCTAACTCCCTTAAAGGCTTTAAAAACCTTTGTCATGTATTGCAAATAATATTTATTCCTTTATAGTTATTGTGACAAGTGTCATGTATCTGATTATATATCTCATTTTGCTGTAGCGTGTGTTCATACTTCCTTTGTCTGCCCTATTACGGGGGGGATGAGAAAGGGAGAGACGGGAAGGAGAGAGAAAGAGGGAGCATGACCAGGATCTGGTTTGGATTGGATTTCCTCATAGATAGTTTTGTCCTTATCATCTATCATTTTTCCCTAACTTTAATCATATAAATTATTTTTACTGGTTTATTTTTACTTGTATCCATCTTTTCTAGCCCCTTCTTGCATCCTAATGCAATCCTTGATATGCACTGAACATATGCAATGTCTGTAAGATATGCCCCTACCCTTTGAGGTTATTTATGTTGCTTTAAGGTTTTCTTTGAGTATCCTGAACACTTGTATGTGTCATAGACATCTTCTTCTCTATTTTGCTTTCTCACTTTTTCTAGTACCATTTTTCATGGAGAAGAACTCCAAATTTAGAGAATTCTAATGCTTTTTAATCACCACTATCATTTTATAAATCCTTTCTTTAATTCCCTTTCATGGAGATGAAACTTATGTCTGCATTTTTTTTCATTTTAGATTTAAAGCTTTAGGCTCCCCAAAGGTAATTTATGTATTAACATGTGATCAAAATCCAAAATCAATATTTTGTCATTTCTAGCCATTTTCACAGCATTTACATTAAGCTTTTCTCGACAACAATTCTGTCCCTTATAGCTGCCTAAATTTGTCAATTTGTCTTTCCTACATTTGGGTATTTTTACCCAGCTGTTATCGGGAGGAGTTTACATAACGTTGCAATATGACATTCCCCCCCCCCCAAAAAAAAAAAAAAAAAAAAAAAAAACAGTTCTTGAAGTCAGCTGTACAAATGTTGATCTCAGGAGAAAAATTTTAACCAGATTCAATTTTGTAAATGGTTATGGGCTTTGTCAGTTTTCCATTTCTTTTTAAATTAAACATGCAATTTATATTTTGTCTTCTAAATGCTGTATTTTGCTCAATATACTTACATTAAACTTATGCTTCATTAGAGTTTCTATTGCTGAGATAAAATACATGACTACAGAGAGCTTGGGGAAAAAAAGGGATTGTTTTTAAATTTCAATTTACTGCTTGCAGTCCATCATGAAAGAAAGCCAGGGCAGGAACTCAAGGTCAGAACCTAGAGGCAGAACCCCACGAAGCGACCATGGAGGAATGCTGCTTGCTGACTTGCTCCTCATGACTTGCTTATCCTGCTCCCTTATCCACCCCAGGACCACCTGCCCAGGGTTGGCCTTCCACATCAATAATTAATCAAGACAATGCCCAACAGACTTGCCTATAGGCCAATCCTGTGGAGGAATTTTCTCAATTAAGATCCCCTCTTCCCAGATACATCTAGGTTTGTATCAATTTGACAAAACCAAACAGCACAAATTATCTATTTTTAAAAATTAATTTCAAATTTTTATGTCTGAATAACTTTCTATTTTTAAAATGTATTTTGCTCTTTAAAAAAACTATCTCTCTTTAAGCTTCAAGTGTCTATTCATTTTCATTGAATCATATTTACGACATCCAATGATACCCTACTAACTTGTACAGGCTTTAAAAATATTTTTGTGTGTGGTATATGTATAATGTTTGCAAACATGCATACAGACATGTAGGGATATGAGTGGCTGTGTTGGTGTGAAGCGGCCAATAGAAGACACTGTGTATCCTGCTCCATCCCTTCCACCTCATCCTCTTGACACAGGGTTCTCTCACTGAACCTGGAGTTAAGCTGGAGCCAACAAGTTGCAGAAATCCTGACATCTCTGCCCCCAACCCTGACAGTGCTGGGGTTACAGGCGCATGCAGTCATCTTTTACTGTCTCACCTTGGTACTGAGGTTTTGAGCCCAGCTCACTGTGCCTGTGCAGTGAGCACTCTTACCTGCTGATGCATCTCCCCAGCTCATTGCTCATTTGTTTAACAAGGGGGGAAGAAGAAGATTTCATCAATGACTGGTGTAGGAGGGTCTTCTGTATTTGTGTTACTTTCATTGGTTAAATAAAGAAAACTGCCTTGGCCTTTGGGTAGGGCAGCCCTTAGGTGGGCGAAGTAGACAGAACGGAATGCTGTGAGAGAGAAGGCAGTGTGGCAGATGCCATGCTTCTCTGGCCCAAGATGGACACTGGTTAGACTCATGCCAGTAAGCCACGACTCATGGTGATACACAGATTATTAGAAATGGGTTAAATGAATATGTGAGAGTTAGCCAATAAGGGGCTAGAGCTAATGGGCCAGGCAGTATTTAAATGAATACAGTTTCTGTGTAACCATTTTGGGCACCGGGAGCCAGGCTGGACAGAACAAGGGGCCCTGTACCAGGGAACCAGGCGCCGTGCACCTCATGCAACAAATGACAGTTACACCAGAGGAAGAGACACCACGTGCTCTTATGCAGCAAGGTGGATTTAATAAGAACAACACTACGTGGTTTTCAACAAGCTAGAAAAAAAGAATGTTTTGACCATGAAGAAGTGGAAGCTTATAGAGGAAATGGGTAGAGTTAACCTGACTTGATCATTGCATGATCTATCCACACATCAAAGCATCCCATGGTACCCTGCTAACTTGTGCAGCCTTTATAAGTGTATGTTTCAATTATATTACTTAGTAAAATAACCCTCTGTGCTTATTTTGTCTTTCCAGTTTTCTTATTGTTTACACCATACTTTCCCAAATAGAACTGCCTGAGTTTTGTTAATACTTCCATAATAGCTTGGCTGTATACCATATGCAGGAGTCAACTTCCCTGTCACTGGTCAGGATTTACTACCAAATTACTTGGAAGAAATCTGTATTTGTTATTTGCTCTTTCCCTTTTGAATTATTCACACATTTGTTTCCTGGTACTGTGAGCCAAATCCCTCACCATTCAGTAATGAATTTCTCTGTGTTTTTATTATAGATTTTTGAGATTGCTTATGTTCTTTGACTTCCATGGTTGTCAGTTTCATGGTGATGTATTCCTGGGATTTATCAGCTGAGCTCTGTCACTGGAGAAGCTGGGCTTTCTTGTAGCATGAATAATAAAAATCCAGAGACAGATATTGGGGTTCAAGATGAAGATCAGAAAAGCAAAGCAGCCAAGCTGCTAGAGAGATCTCACCTCTCCCAAGTCTCAGGCAAAGGGGCAATCCTGTCCTCAGCGTGACTGCAGACTGCAATGCTCTCCACCAAACCTCAGACTGCAATGAGCTCTTGTCTCCTCCTGCCTTATATACCTCTCTCTGCCCAGCCATATCACTCCTGTCTCCAATACCCAAGTTCTGGGGATTAAAGGCATGTGACTCTGAGTGCTGAAAGCACCATTGTGAGAGTTGTATTTCTCTTTTAGACAGATTCAATCTTGTATAGCTCAGGGTAGCCTTGAGTCCTGGGATTAAATGCACGTGCCGCCACTCCCTGACCTCTTGTGGCTTAGCTCTGCACTCGGATCTTCAGGTAAGCTTTATTTATTAAAACACAAATAAAGTATCACTATACTTTCTAAGTCCAGAAGAATCTTTCAGTTATGGCATTTATATTTTTCCTTAAAAGCTAGGTTGTTTCTCACAGAACTTTTAATCTGCTTACAAAATCAATTCCATTACGCCCGATGTCCACTCTCACTGTCAACCACCCACACTGGTGTTGCAACCTCTTCCGTGATATACACCATTTTTTCGTTGACATGTCCATAGCAACACCAAGAAGCAAGCATACTTCCTGCAGTTATAACCCTCATATCTTCTCAAAACTGTCAACTCTACCCCTCCAGTGCAGAAGAGAAGTTGGTCCGTGTCATCTGCTTCTTCCCTTCTGTGTGCTCAGAGGGGGGTGGAGCCGATACACTCAACTGAGGAAAGGCACTCTTGGCTGCTTTCCAAACTCATTTCAGAATCACAAGCAACAATCCAAAGGTTCACGTAGGTCCTTCTGACAAAACCCCCAAATTACTTGTGGGTCCAATGCTTCTTTATATTTTATTCTTTTTAAGCATTTAGTCATTATTTACAGAGGGAAATGGGATATCTAGAGAGCTGGCCTTAGCCAACCATCTAAAAATACCATTCTAGAAAAAATTCTAGAAGAAAGTTGTTTTCTGTTAGATTTTGTGTGCTTGCTTTTGCCTTAAAATATTCACCATGAACCTCAGGGTTAGAATGATGCCATTGTCTGTTTCCTCTCAGATCTCACGTCTCTGAGTTCCCCAGTTCAAGCTCACTGCAGCTAACAAAACTGAGACTTAACCACAGTGACCCTTATGATGGCTTTCGAAGAAAATTGTTTTAGTCAGTATTTACCGGGAGACCTTTATTGACCATTAAAGACAGACTGAAATTAAAAACAGATCCCCAAGTCCTCCAAATAAAGCCCACACATGTGAAAGAGAAAATCCATGCTTCCCTTGTCAAAAGTGTGGCCATGATTTATCCTCACAGTTACTTCTCTGTACAGCTTTCTTTTTTGCCCTCCAGTCTGATCCTGAGACACCTAGAACTGCTCTCTCCCAACAGTGAAAGATTTCCTATTAGTTCTGTGAAATGCCTGAACTCATCATAAATGTGTATCTAGTACCAATGGACCTAAGAGAAAGATTCCAAATTACTTCAGCACTATATGCAAGCTAGAGGAATGGTTAAATACTCCAAGACATTTAAAAGTATAAATTCATGGCATAAGCTCCAACTCATAGGTAATAAAATGAAAACCAGAGGTCTTTAATATTGTTAATTATATTGTAATTATAATAATGCCCCTAAATTTATACTGCAAGTTTAAATTATATCTCTTTTATATTCTCATTGAAGCTTTACAGTGGTCAGCATCCTTAAGATCCACTTAGCTTTCGTGGGTAATATATAGAACACAATGTCTTAGCTATCCTGATAATATCCTCAGGATAGTTGATGTTCAGTTATGCCTGGACATAGAAATTTATTAAATCCCTTGCTTTGATTTAAATTTAAATTTTAGCCTATGCTGGGTACTCAGCAGTCCCATTTTCAAAGGTTCAATACTTGGATTAGGTAGTGTCCCTAGAGACAAAGAGCTGGGAAATTCTGGTGTTATCACTGCCCTTTCTAAAGCTAATTCTTATTCCACATGATGAAATATCTGCTCCCTAGAGGAGCTAAGTAAGCTAAATAGTGTGCTCAAATTGCCTGTCCATTATCACTCTGGATGCTGCTGCTGCTTATTCCATTAGACAACTCAGTGACTCAAAGCCAGATGTTTTTATCCACAAGAGAAACATCCTGCATTTGTTCTAAAATTACCAATATATGTGAGAGCAGAAAATGACATCCTGAAACTGGCCAAATGGTTTAACACCAGCACACTTACAGTGTTTCTGAACCACCATCAAAAAATTATCTTTTACAAATACATTCTCTGCATCAGCATGTTTCATGATAAATCAGAAGTTGTTGTCCTGACTAATAAGACCATTTTGATATAATTATGGTTTTATCTAACACTTTAAAAATTGTAATTTTCTTTATGCCATAGAGAAAGGCAAGTTGCTGCTGTCTCTATTTACCTAGGGTCTTACCACTGGCCATCCCTACATATATATTCTATACTAAATACTTATATTTGTTTCATAAAAAGACAACGAACAGTCCAGTTCTTGAGCTTCAGCTACTTTTTTTTTTAATTTACTGCTAAAATAACTGAATCCTTATATACTGAAAGGGAATGATTCTACAAAAGCTCATGGGACATATGGATAGAGAGATTAAAAGACAGATGGATGGTGTCTTAGTTGCTGTTCTATTGCCATGATAAAACAACATAGCCAAAGCAACTTATAGAAGAATCATTTCATTGGGACTTGTTTACAGCTTCAGAGAGTTAGTCCATGATCATCATGGTGGGGATCATGGTGGCAAGAAGGCAGCCGTGGTGCTAGAGCAGCAGCTAAGAGTTTACATCTTGATCTTCAGTCAGGAGGCAGAAAGCAAGGCTGGGCCTGGTGTGGAATTTTGAAACATCAAAGGCCACACCCAGTGACACAACTCCGCTAACAAGGCCACACCTCCTAATCCTTCTAAAGCAGTTCTACCAACTGATAACCAACTATATGAGCCTGTGGGAGCTAGTCTCATTCAAACTTCCATGGATGGATGATAGATAGATAGATAGATAGATAGATAGATAGATAGATAGATAGATAGATAGATAGATAGATAGACAGACAGACAGACAGATAGATAGATAGACTTATTGTTTGAATCTGAAATGTTCCCAAATACTCATGTTTTGGTAACTTAGTCCCATTTTGCTGTATATTGAAGGCAGGGGAGCCTTTAGGTTGTGGGTTTGACCAAAAGAATTAAGGGGCAAGAAGTATAAGATTATCCCTCTTCCTCATTCCAGACTGTGTTCTCAGCTTCCTGGAGCCTCTGCCAGAAGCTCCTGCTCATGTCCACTCCATGCTATGAGGAACTGAGGCCACCCCTCTTTGAAACTGTGAACATAGTGAAACCTTTCTTCTTTTAAGTTGTTCTTGGCAGCAAGCGATTTCCTCACAATACCATACAAATAATACCAGAAATGGGTGGCAAAGAACATGGTTATTGCCATAAGAAGCAAGGCCATGTGGTTTGTAGGTCTTTGAAGCATGTCTACAGGATGATAGAAGGGTTTGGAGATGTGTATCTGAGAAGTCTTACAGTAACATAAGCAGAACTTAATGGGTTATTCTAGTGGGAGCTTGGAGACCAAAGTTCTGACAGAAATGTAGAGGATAAAGACTACGCTCATAAAATTTTAGATAGGAAGGAAAACTATCAGAAATTGATCCAGTAGTCATTCATACTATAGTCTGATCTGACTACATTCTCCTCATGTTGTGAAAATTTGGGTGAGGCTGAATATATTAGTAATGGACTAGTTTATTTAGCAGAGAAAATGTCAAGACAGTATTCATACGGCGTACAATGAATGGTTATTTCTGAATGAGAACTGAAAGAACAAAGAACAGAATGGTTTGAAAAATGTGCTATTGTGTAGATTCAAGGTGAAAATACAAAAGTTTATTTTCAGTTATTTGCAAAATCATAACCTTTATTATGAATCTTACTTTGAGGGTTCTCTACAGTTTGGTGAGCAAGGAATATAAACAGTAATTTTAGTTGAAGCAGCTATAGTGTTAAAGATATTAGTAGCATTGAAAGAAACCAGAAACTTCCCACTGAAACAATAAGAAAGGTGTCTTGGAGCGTGTCCTCCCATTAAAGGCCCCAGGTACATAAAAATATAATGTCATTTTAAATCCATTCATTTGAGAGGAATGTGTAGGACAAAAAGAGAACCTGAAAGGACAGAGCACTTGGGAAGCTCTTCTGTAAAGGGATCAGATACTGACATATTGTCCTGGAATCAGACATCTAGGAAGTAAGAAACACTAGAACTGGGCCAAAGTGAGGCCCACCCCTTTCCCAAATTAGCTGACGTCAGCCTCATTCATATGCTGCTGGATTTTCAGCCATGCCAAATGCAAGAGTTACAGGGTCATAGTGGCTTGCACCAAGGATCCAACTGTGTCTGAGGACTTGAAATGTGTAGAAGGATTGAACTCCTTCCAAAGATCTGTTGTACATGTTATGTGTATGAAGCTTTTTCTTCTTTTACTTACTTGTTCTTCTCTAATATATTACATCCCACCATCAGTTTCCCCCATCTTTCCCCCCACTTCCCTTACCCTCCACAATCCAATCCTCCCCCTTTCCCTTCAGAACAGAGCAGGCCTCCCAGGGATATTAACCAAAAACATAGATCAAATTGCAATAAGCTTAGGCACCTCCCCTCATATTAAGGCTGGATGAGGCAACTTAGTAGGAGGTATTCCAAAAGGAGGCAAAAGTCAGGGACAGTCCTCTTTCCCTCAACTGAAAAATGCTTAAAGAAAATGTGGTATATTTACACAATGGAGCATTACTCAACTGTTAAAAAAATATCATCATAAACTTTGCAGGCAAATGGATGGAACTAGAAAAAAATCATCCTGAGTGACATGACTCACACCCAGAAAGACAAACATGGTATGTACCCACTTATAAGTGTTTATCAGCAGTAAACTAAAGGATAATTGAGCTGTAATCCACAGACCCAGAGAGGCGAAGTAACAAGAAGGTTTAGATGTGGTAGTGGTGCATGAATCTCCCTGGCAAGGGGAAATAAAACAGATACACTGGGTAGACTAGGGGTGGGTGACTAGGAATGGGAACAGAAGAGATCAGGTAGGGGAAGGGTGTAGGGAAAGAGTAATAGGAGGGACAACTGGAATTAGTGGTCATTTCACAGACAAGCTAGAAACCTAGTGCAATGGAAGCTCCCAGGAATCTATGAGGGTGGCCATAACTAAGACTCCTAGCAATGGGGTAATAAGGAACCTAAACAGGTCATCTCCCATAACCAAGCAAGGCTTCCAGTGGAGGGATTGGGACACCAACCCGGCCACAAACCCTTCAGCCTACAAGTCGTCCTGCCTGCAATATGTCCTGGGGTAAAGGTGGTGTAAAAACTGTGGGAGTGACCAACCAATAATTCATCTAGATTGAGACCTCCCCAAGAGGGAGCCCAATCCTGACATTGCCTGGAGAGCCAGGAACCAGAGGCAGGATAGCCAAGAAACTTAGGATAGAACCAAACATGACTAGCAAAAAAACAGTCAAAGAAACCATTTCTAATGATTTTTACTATACTCATAGACAGGAGACTAGCATAGTCATCATCAGAGAGACTTCACTCAGTAACTGATAGAAACAGATGCAGAAACACACAAAAAATGATTAAAACAGTAGATAGATAGATGATAAATATATGGAAAGATAGATAGATGATAGATAGACAGACAGACAGATGGAAAGATAGACAGACAGACAGATAGATGTTAAGTATTTTTTGTTTCCATAGAATACAGTGAGATAATACTTCAAGGTTTTTTTTGGACACCAGTTAAAACCCTAACAACTCATGAGATGAAGGCCTTCCTATCTTCCTTTATTTATAACTCATTTATAAATAAAGAACTAGCTAGAAAGAAAAACAAAGTCACCTTTCTCATTTTGACAGATGAAAGCATGTTAGCAAGAATGTGGGAGAAGCAAAACCAAATGTTAATAAAGAAATCATTTAAATTCCCCAAAGAACATGAAGCTACCCAGACACCGTTGAGCAGCACAAACAGCTTGGCAAGTACAGGCCAGTTTCATTTCCCTTTTCTGGAATTACTTTCTCTGCTGTAACTCTGCTATATGTCAGTATTAAAGCTTTCACAATGGTAAGCAAAGGGACTTCAGTAGCCTGCCTTGACAGGGTCTAATAAGATGTCCCGGACAATAACTCAGTCAGTTGCACATCCTAAATCTGTGACCAAAGAATATTGGATTGGAGGTGCTTCACATAGACTACCTTCATCAATTCTCTGGCAACAATAATTCTGAACAATTTCATGACCACAGTAGTCTATTTTCCACTGCTATAACAGAATACCTGAGGCCAACTACCATATACAAGAAATAATATATACTCACAGTTTTGGAGATCTATATAGCATGATGTCAATGTCTGCTGGACTCTTCTAAGGAAACTCTTGGCCGTGTCAAGCATGTCAGAAGGCTCTGCTGTACAAGCACCTGTGAGAGGGAGATATTAGATGCTTAAGGCAGGAAGACAGAGTGTGGACAGCAATTTTTAATTTTTTATAACAAACTCTAAGTGATCTAACTAGGTCCCCATGAGAATTATTTTAATTCTTTTCAGGGAAGCATCCAAAAGCACCTAATCGTCTCCAACCAGATCTTACTGAACATGCTGCACTCTGGACTACCCACTGTGTGCAGAATACACTAAATCCACACCTGAACCATAACAATGGCTTTTGAACAACAAATAGAAAGCTATGATGTATCAGAACAGAGGGCCTGGACTGGATCACTTTTCTGAGGATGAACAGAACCGAAACTGGGAATTCCAGATGTGTCTCCAAATGTCTAGCCCGCTCAATACTCAGAGGATTTCTCTTTAATTGCCCAACACATTGAAAACAATTCCCCCAAACATTCCAGGGGCAAACATCAACACAATCAAAAGGGATTCTTCCTGCCTCAGCAAAGATCAAGCACCCAGCTCATAGGCTTTGCATCCCTCCTGTATCATGATGAACAGCCACAGGTAAGGTCAACTCATCACCTGAACTCTGGACTCCAGGATCACTCATCTTTTCAAAGGCTCGCTTCTGAAGTTACCTAAGACCACTCGCCCACCCGTACCTAGGTTTCTGCTCTTCACTGGGTCACCCTCATCCAAGTCACCAGGTTAGGCATCATCTAGCTTTATCATAAAACACTTCGCACCTTCAACTTCGAATACATTTCTCCTAAGTAGTAAAAGGAAATGAAACAATTTTTTAACTTCATTGATTTCATTCTTCTCACCCATTCCCTCTTTTATATCTACCAGTCCACCGAAACTAACAGACATGTTCTTGTTTAAAAATGACATTTATGTTGTCACACCCTCTTCTCACGTGATCCGTCATTTCAAGAGCATTGATTCAACAGTTCACACTCTCTCCATTCAGATGGAGACATCCCCCCCCCGACCTTCTAGCTTGATCATTTCTTCTCAATCTCCTATTTTTACACTTGGTGCATCTTCCTTACTTTTCTTTTTTTTCCATATTCTTTTATTTATTTTCCATTCAAAAAAAATTACATTTCCTCCCCTTCTCCCAGTCCCCTCCTGCTCCCCCCTCCTCCCTCCTGCTGCTTCCTTAAAAGAGGGCATGGTGCCCTGCCCTGTGGGAAGCCCAAGGCCCTTCCCCCTCCATCCTGGCCTAGGAAGGTGTTCATCCAAATAGACTAGGTTCCCAAAAAGATAATACATGCAGAAGAGATAGGTCCTAGTGTCATTGTTGATGGCTTCTCAGTCTGCCCCATTGGCAGCCACATTTAGAGAGTCCAGTTTGATCATATGCTCATTCAGTCCCGGTCCAGCTGGATTTGGTGAGCTCCCATTAGATCAGGCACACTGTCTCAGTGGGTGGCCCAGCCCTTCACGGTCCTAACTTCCTTGCTCATCTTCTCCCACCTTCTGCTCTTCGACTGGACCTTGGAAGCTCAGTCCATTGCTCTGATGTGAATGTGGGTCTCTGTCTCTATCTCCATCCATTGGACGAAATTTCTATGGTGGTGATCAAGATATTCACCAGTGTCACTATGGGACAATGCTAGTTTCGGCACCCTCTCCTCTGCTACCTAGCTGGGGACATCCCTGTGGACACCTGGGTTCTCCTCTAGAGTTAAGTATCTTGCCAGTCCTAAAATGACTCCCTTAAAGGTCTGATCTACAAAATATACAAAGACCTCAAGAAACTAGACATTAAAATGCTAAATTATCCAATTAAAAAATGGGGTAATGATCTGAACAGAAAATTCTCAACAGAAGAAGTTAGAATGGCCAAAAGATACTTAAGGTCGTGTTCAACTTCCTTAGCGATCAGGGAAATGCAAATCAAAACAACTTTGAGATACCATCTTACACCTGTCAGGATGGCTAAAATCTTCCTTACTTTTCATTATTTGCATTTATCAAGATACCACTTTAGACCATATTTATTCCCGAGCTGACCACATCTGTTGTCATGCTAATCTCCCTTACTCATTAGCAACTCCCATGGTCACGATTTAACTACACCCTGACTGTTGGTACGTATCCGATAACTATAACAACTATATAAATAGCGATATCTTAATATGCATAAAGATATATGCTAGTATAGCTTATGCAACATATATGAAGACTATTGTACCTAAACTGTTTATCTTTTTCAATGTGATTTTCCTTCATTTTTCTCAAGTCTAAGTGGCATGATTGTCATTTCAGATACTCTGGCCAATGAATCGAGGTTAATCCTTGATTCTTTTCTTCTCCTCTGAGCCCGCTAGCCTATTTACAGAGCCTACCATCAATGACTTCAACTTTTCATCTCCTGACTTCTCAACCCAGATCTCATAAGCAATTAAATAAATAAGCTGTTTACTGGTCCCCCTGCTTCTTTCTGCAGTCATGTTCAGTATTCTGTTGCTAGGTAACAAACTTGAAAGTGTGTGTGTGTATGTACATGCTTCTATGTGTTGACTGAGCTAAACTCACTGATTATTCTAAAGGTATACTTGGTGGCTTCAGCAAAGTTGCAGTGAGTTGTGAGTTAGCACTTAGACCATGTCTGGAGATGGTGAGAACGCGAAACATCACTCTCTCTCTCTCTCTCTCTCTCTCTCTCTCTTTCTTAGGTAGACTAACAAGGCTTTTTACATAGTTCTAAACATATCCAAAAACAGTGGATTAAAGAAATAGGAAGTTGTTTCAGAGATTCATGGAAACTAGACCTCCAAATACAACAGTATAACTTGTGTGAATTATTTTTTTATTGATTTTTATTGAGGACTATATATTTCTCTGCTCCCTTCCCTGCCTCTCCCCTCCTCTTCACCCCTCTCTCAAGGTGCCCATGCTCTCAATTTACTCAGGAGATATTGTCTTTTTTTTACTTCCCATGTAGATTAGATCTTTGTATGTAAATTATTTTTAACAAAAGGAGGTTTGTTGGGATTGACAGATCAAGGGACACAGTTCACAGGGGTAGCTTGACCGTAGGCATGACTGACAGTTACAACATCTAGCTGGCACTTGCTTATCTCAAAGGGTTGAGAAGCAAGGAGCAACAAATGCAATAAATAATATATAAAATAAAAAATAAAATGCATTGTTTAATATCTGAAGTTGACTATCTTATCCTCTCAACTGAGTTTTAGAAAAAATTTTATTACCAACTACTCATGGCCATTTGGGTAGTATTTTTTTTGTTCATTTGGTTTGGTTTGGTTTGATATGGTTTGTAACATACTAGTACTTGGCTCTTTCCCTTCTTTTCCATTTTCATTCAGTTTAGGACCCCAGCGAAAGGAAGGATGTCATCCACACACAGGGTAGAAACCTCCTCCTCAGTTAATCCCCTCTGGAAACCGCCTCATGGACATGCCCACATGTAAATGGAGACTGCTCATTCATTTCCCAACTACTTGGACCCAAATAAACGCACAGAAGCTATATTAATTACAACACTGTTCAGCCAGTGACTCAGGCATGTTTCTAGCTAGTTCTTACATCTGGAATTAACCCATTTCTAGTAATCTGTGTATCGCCACAAGGCTGTGGCTTACCAGTGGTAGGTTCTGTTTTGGCATCTTTCTCCTTTGGCAACTACATGGCATCTCCCTGACTCTGCCTACTTTCTCTCTATCTATCTATCTATCTATCTATCTATCTATCTATCTATCTATCTATCTCTATCTCTATCTCTATCTCTATCTCTGTAACATGAGGGCCTGCTGTTGGGGTTTCCATCCTGCACAGTTCCCACAGCCAGCAAGTCCCAAAGAAATTACACAGAGAGTCTATATTAATGATAAACTGATTGGCCCATTAGCTCAGGCTTCTTATTAGCTCTTGTAGCTTATATTAACCCATTATTCTTATCTATGTTAGCCACATGGCTCAATACCTTTTTCAGAAGGGCAGGTCACATCCTGCTTCTTTGGTGGTCTGGGCAGGAGTCCCGAGAGAGCTTCCTGCTTCCCAGAATTCTCCTATTCTCCTTGCTCCGCCTCTACCTCCTGTCTGGTTGACCCACCTATACTTCCTGCCTGGCCAATCAGCGTTTATTTAAAACATGATTGACAGAATACAGACAATTCTCCCACACCATATATCTCTCTCTATCTATCTATCTATCTATCTTTATCTCTGTCTGTCTCGAATCTGATTTTCCACCTGACTTTACTGTGCTAAGCCTTTGGACAAAGCAGCTTCTTTATTAACCAATGGTAATAAAACATATTTATAGCATACACCTACAGATATATCTCTGAGGTAATTCTAAGTCCAGTCAAAGTGACAATAAAAATTAACCATTAAGAACTCATCCTTGTCAACTTGACACCTACAACACATAAAACCTTTGAACTTTAAAGTCTGGTTTTCATCTTACAATGCAACATGCATTCAGTTCCATCTCCGACTGGAATGTTCATTCTGTGCCATTTTATACTGGAAGTGTCTAATCTAGACTTCACACAATGGCCTGTAAAAACTTTAAATTGTCTGGGTAATTGCTTCCATGTTTAGCTCACCTGGTATTTACAATCTCAAGTGGGATTCAGGAGATGTAAATGTACATGAAGTCAGAGTTTTGAAATGAGTAGTTAAGAAAATGTCATTATTCCTCCAGGCCTGAGACATTCACAACAGAATACCCATTATCTTACGCAGACTTATTTTCTGCAAACATCCATAACATATATAGGCCACTGCATTAACAGGCATATTATGAATCACTTTTCTTCTCTCTAGATTCAAAAACAAATATTTGAACCATAGCGAGTAGTTGAATGCCAAAGAAGTAAAAATCAGTGGCATCAACATAAAACTGGCTTTTCTAATTACTCTCTCAGTGTTCTTGTTGCTCCCCAGAAGAAAATAGGAAATAGAAAAAAAAAACTAAGGTTGTCTGACTATTCTAAAACAATAAATAAGATTCATTGCTTTATATCTAAAGTTGGCTGTCTTAGCCTCTCAACTGAACTTTTGGGGAAAAATTTTATTACCAGTTACTCATGGGCATTTGGGTAGGATTTTTTTGTTGTTGTTGGCTTGTTTTAGTTTAGTTCGGTATGATTTGTGACATAGTGCAGTGAAAAAGCTCAGGCTTGACTGAAAATGGTCATCCTCCTGTCTCAGTCTCTTGAGTGGTTGGATCTGAGGTAAGTATCAGGATGCCTGGTTTTAGACCTATTCATTACAATGTTTGATAGGATGGATTGTGCTTCTATTTGCATGGTGTATATGTGGTATCACTTACCACATATATTTATATTTTTCTTCCTTCATTTGCCCTTTAATTATTTCTTTCAGTGCTATATACCTCAGTTTTATGCAACACACATGGCTGATGGTTACTATTTAAAAATAGGCAGAAAACTTCAACCTGAAAGGAGTTGAAAGAATAGTAGAAGGAACAAGAATATATACATAGTAATGTAAGAATTAAGGAAAAATACTCATCTACAAATGCAAAATTAAAAAGTACAGGTGACTCTGTGAATTTTTAAAAGCAATGCTTACTACTTTTTGTCCAGAAGCCTGGAATTACTAATGAATCCAGGAAGAGACTTCCCACACATCTCAGCCAAGCACAGCTACCTCTCAATTGTTATTAAAGCAATTACTGTCTAATAAATGAGAGGCTGTAAGATATATTCTTCAGTGGATTTCTGAGCCATTTTTGGTGTATGGTTTTCATCAAACTAACACTAATAAACCTTAATTATTAAATAAATTTCAAGGCATATGTCATTCTGAAAATGGACATGGTCACATGCTCCGCACAAAAGGTCAAAGAGAGCAAAATGAGTACTTTTGCCATGAGCTCCTGAAGTCTGGTAATTCCAGACCCTTTGCAAACAACAGAAACAGCCTCTCTTATAGAAGCTAAACCATGGGTGTCTTGTAATGTATCTAAGCATGACTAGAATGCAGGGATATGGCAATGTCCTTTTACAAATGGCATGCTAATGGATTGTCACTTTGGAAGTAGACTTGTGCTTGGACCCATGGGCATGTCTATTTTATGATGGCCAACAAGAAAAGGTGTGTTTGCTCAGCTGCAGGGTTTCAATCTCCAGACATCAGCCCTACTAAAATGCCTGTTTAGGTGCATGTTCTAGAAAATACATAATACATTACTAATATATGCACATATATGCATACAGATATGCATAGAGATACATCTCAGGATTCTACAGACAGACAGAAAACAGAACCAGTAAGATGGGAATTATTTCTTTAGAAAACTCTACCTTGGGTTGTATTTATTTTGTATTATATTAATCATTTTTATATTAATAAAATAGCCCATTCTTAAATCTTTTTATCTATCTTAGGGAAAATGAAATGTGATCCTGGAAACCAGAAGATGGTCAGGAGTTTGGGGCTAAACCTCAGCATTCATTCCTATGACACAACTTCAGAAACATCTGATATCAAACAAGGACCTCTTGTAATTGTGACGGATCAAGATAAATAGACAGGGCTGGGAAGAGGGCTCAGTCAAGGAAGTTCTTACTGTACAAGCCTGAGTTTGGCCCTCAGCACCATGTAGAGCACCATGTAGAGTGCAGGCAGAGCAGCACTGCCTATAACTCCAGGGCTGGGAAGAGAACAGGAGGATCCTTGGGGCTTGCTGGCCAGCCCGTGAAGCCAAATCCAGGAGCTCCAGGCTCGGGAAAGGACTCTGTGAAGAAAATCAGTACAGAAATGATTGAGGAAGACACTTGCTGTCAACTTCTGGCCTCCAATTGTACATGCACACACATGTGCACATGCATACAAAGACAAGTACAAAACCACTCCAAAATCATGTTCAATCACTTAAAAATAGTGATGTTGTCCAAAGCACAAAAACGTATAAACATTATCTTGTGATAGTCAATGGGAATGGGAAATTTCAGTCTCAGTTGAGTCTGCCATCCTCTGGATACCACTGACTGAGGTGAGGAGGACTCTGCTTTCTGAAAGCTCCCAACGAGAGCAGAGCCTTTTTTAAAAAAACTTCTCAAGAGTCACTGGACAAAAAACCCAAATCATAAGAGAAAAGCATGTCTCTTCTTTCTGAGATGATTCATGGTTGCCCACGTTATACACTGACAACATTTCTATATGTACCACGAGGGCACATGTGCACTGACAATGTTTCTATATGTATCATGAGGGCAAGTGCACATTGACAATGTTCCTGTGTGTATCATGAGGTCAGGTGCACACTGACAATGTTCCTGTATGTATCACAAGGGCAGATGTGCACTGACAATGTTTCTGTATGTATCATGAGGGCAGGTGTGTACTGACAATGTTTCCGTATGTATTATGAGGGTAGGTGAAAACTGACAATGTTTCTGTATGTATCATGAGGGCAGGAACACACACTGACAATGTTTTTGTATGTATCACGAGGGCAGGTGTGCACTGACAATGTTCCTGTATGTATCATGAGGGCAGGTGCACACTGACAATGTTTGTGTATGTACCATGAGAACAGGTACACACTGACAATGTTTCTGTATGTATTATGAGGGCAGGTGCACACTGACAATGATCCTGTATGTAACATGAGGGTATGTGTGCACTGACAATGTTTTTGTATATATCATGAGGGCAAATGCACACTGACAATGTTTCTGTATGTATCATGAGAGCAGGTTTGCACTAACAATGTTTCTGTATGTATCATGAGGGCAGGTGCACACTGACAATGTTCCTGTATGTATCACAAGGGCAGGTGCACACTGACAATGCTTGTGTATGTACCATGAGAACAGGTGCACACTGACAATGTTTCTGTATGAATCATGAGGGCAGGTGTGCACTGACAAGGTTTCTCTATGTACCATAAGCTTCTGTGAGTGATTTCTAAATCAAATCTGGGAGTATGCAGCATTTGAATACTAGCAAAAAATAAGAAATTTGTAAGACTTTTAAATACATTTATAATACTTACTTTGATATGTCATGGCTATAATTCATCACCAAATGTCAGAAATACTCAGTATATTATTTCCTCAAATATCTACATGGTATTATTTTCTCTGAGGAAACGGATTTGTATCATTGTAAGTCTACAGTCTATCTTCCAGTGATCAAACATATCTTTTTTGCTGCCATTGTTAGTGAAGCATAATAAGAAAAAAATGCATGTTTAAAGTCCAATTTGATACAGAAGACAATGAAATTAAAAACTCAAATTAATGTCCCATAAAATCTCAGCAATATAGCTGCCTAAACAAGACCTACATAATAATACCTGTTGACATACCAACATGGATGGGGAATTTCACAAGGTTCCTCCCCTATATGAAAAGCTGCACGCAATCCATGACTGCTGAGAGAAGAATTAATTTTCTCCTGGGATGAGTTTCCTGAGAGGTTCTTCAATCCCAAGATGTCAGCCTTGAACAAATGTACATACAAACAATAGTAAATGGACTCGTGCATATGTGTTGTGTACAACAATATTAAAGACTAAATTATGAATTTGAAAGAGAGTAAGAAAATGGACAAAGAAGTTGGAGGGGGAAAGAATGGGGACAGAGATAATGTAAATATAGTATTCATGCATGAAATTCTCAAAATACATACACAAAAATAAATGAAATAAATTTCTATCAACCTGAAAGGGCAAGCAGAAAGAAGTACAAAGAGAGAAGTCAGAATTATATACCATCTTAATTGAAATGCACTCATATTAAAATAAGCTTAAGGTTCTTTTATCTAACCAAAATGGAGTAACAAGGAATAAGTGATTTCATCTGAAGTAATAAAACAGAATTTAAATAAACATATTTTATGAAATCTTGAAGATACTAGATAGTTAGTTTTTTAAAAAATCAGTACAAAGTGGGAAACAGATGACTACCTTAGTCCTCTGAAGGAATTTCCTAGGGAGGGGAAACCCAGACAGAGAAATACAGACGCCAAGAGAAGGAAGGAATAACCATTGCACTCATGAATGCACTGCAGACATATTACCTGCCCAAGACTGGGCCGTCAACATTTCATCATGGATAAGGGAGGAACACATAGGGCTTCCCTTTTTCCCAGAGGGACCATGGGTAAGTAAAGCTTGTTTGTAAAGGGTTGCCATTTCTTTAGAGGCATGGCCTTTGTTCCACTGAACAACCCCCCACCCACACCAAGGCAAGTAACTAAAGTAGCTCAGGGACCAGCAGATAGAGAGAAGACCCGACCCAAGAAGTAAAAATTGAATCACTATGAAGAAAGCCCTCGGTAGGGTGGTGGGGGAGAAGAGCGGGGAATAAGGGAAAATGACTAAAATGTTTTATGAGCAAATGTGTGAAATGTTCAAACGCATCAAAAATGAGAAGAAAATGTGTTAAAGGGGCTCAGCAAAGCGGGCCTGCTACACTTAACTGAACCTGACCCAGAGAAAAAGGCCGCAGAGAGGAGCCCTGAGCCTGCGACTGCTCCCCAGTACACTGACCAGAGCCTGTGCAGAAACACTGCTGTAGGCTGGAGGAAGAACACTCAAGGAATGAGAGGATACAGTTCACTGATGCTTAGCACTTTCGACAGGCCATTTCTGTTCCTTCTAGCGGCGGGGGGAGGGGGAACGGGGGCGTGACAGCATGGTGTACAGGCAGAGGAGAGCATTGAGAAGGCTTTCTAGCATTCTAAACTCCACAAAAGCACGAAGTTCAGGACAGGAAGGACGTCTCTATGGTTTAATCTAACAGTTTTTTGGCCCATGGGTTTCTGTTTTCTCCTGTTCTCCCTGCCATTGATTTCTTCTCTGATCTCTTTTGTTTCCTTGCCTTTCTGTATTAGGCGGTTAGCTTCCTCTTATTAGTCTACTACTTAGCAGGGAAAAGAGATCCGCTGCTGCGGGACATCAGCGTACAAATTTCCAAGTCATGTTTAATAAATTTTTAAATCCCATATTTTCATTTTTATTAATTTTGGAATACCTTTTGTCCCAGAATTTTTTAGCCAACCCAGATACGCAGGTATGTAAAAAAAAAAAAAAGTCGGTGTAATCTACTAATAATGAATCATAAAGAATTTTATTCTCAAATAATGATTTGAAATCACTCAGTTGTTAAGAGCACATTCTGCTCCTGCTGAGGATACAAGTTGAGTTCCTAACACCCATGTCAGGCTGCTCAGAACTACCTATACCTCCGTATCCAGGGGGGCCTCTGGTTCTTTGGACACACACACACATGCACAGAGAGACACAATTTAAAAATACACCTTTTAACATAATCATTTAGCGTCCATATAATTTTACCATTCACTAAACATAAAAATAAATTTGCATGTAAATAAGATGGATGTGCTTATTTTCAATTAAGTCATTAAGCCTTGACTGAATATTTGATTCTGCAGGATGCAAAGCATTTTCAATGTTTTCCAAGTTGATCAATAAGTCGATTTTATAATTGTAAACACTGGGAACACTGATTTACATAAATACATACTATAAAATGGCAGTTGCATGATGGGGGCATTTCAGAAATTGTTCAAAATCCCATTTTAATTGGCAATCAAAATTAATTAAACAAAATCTTTATTAAACTCAAATCAGCAATTCAAATGGCAGCTTTTAAAATCAGACATTCTGACGATGCACGCCAATGATGGGCCAATCTGGTGCTAACATGGCAAAGAATGATAACAGGAAAACTGTGAATCTCAGCTCTCCATAATCAAACCATGATGCTTCTGTAAGAGCATGAAACTCCACGTGTAATGTAAAAGTACTGCAATCCATTGCACACAAATCTCAAACCTCAGCAGAGGCTTGTTTGGCAGTATGTGTTGGTTTTGTGTGGCTTGGAAGCACATGCAGTTCAAAGTGTGGGTGTTGTGTGCTCAGAAGGAAGCCGCAGTGAAGCTGTGCTGTGCACCAACAACAGAAGTGTGGGTGTTGTGTGCTCAGAAGGAAGGTGGCAGTGAAGCTGTGCTGTGCACAGACAGGAGTGTGGGTGTTGTGTGCTCAGAAGGAAGCC
>PVIU01008787.1:62719-80944 GCA_004026605.1 Ondatra zibethicus
CTCAGAAGGAAGCCGCAGTGAAGCTGTGCTGTGCACCAACAACAGAAGTGTGGGTGTTGTGTGCTCAGAAGGAAGGTGGCAGTGAAGCTGTGCTGTGCACAGACAGGAGTGTGGGTGTTGTGTGCTCAGAAGGAAGCCGCAGTGAAGCTGTGCTGTGCACCAACAACAGGAGTGTGGGTGTTGTGTGCTCAGAAGGAAGGTGGCAGTGAAGCTGTGCTGTGCACCAACAACAGGAGTGTGGGTGTTGTGTGCTCAGAAGGAAGCCACAGTGAAGCTGTGCTGTGCACCAACAACAAGAGCATGGGTGTTGTGTGCTCAGAAGGAAGGCCGCAGTGAAGCTGTGCTGTGCACCAACAACAGGAGCATGGGTGTTGTGTGCTCAGAAGGAAGGTGGCAGTGAAGCTGTGCTGTGCACAGACAGGAGTGTGGGTGTTGTATGCTCAGAAGGAAGCCGCAGTGAAGCTGTGCTGTGCACCAAAAGGAGGTGTTGTCCAAACACTTCATGTTCATTCCCTGTTTGATTGTGAGTTAGTTGTGCTCATGGCATGTTCAGGAAACTTCTACTGTTGTCAATTCCTTTTTCACTTCACATTCAGTTGCACGACCCCACTTGGGGTCATGACACCAAGTTTAAGATGTGTTCCAGAAAGTGATCTATTTTGTTCAGCCATTCATGTACACTCTAGAGGTGTGTATGATCTGGTCTAGTGAGGAGTAGATGTATTTGTTCAAATCAGATGAGGCTTCTCAGTTCTTCCTTTGATGTCCTGAGAGTTGCTAGTTTTTCAGTCTCGTGGAATAGGACATATTTTCAGCCTTCATTCAAGGACCATTGACTGTATTGTCAGGCACTTCCCCTGGCCTCTCAGCTGGATGTTTACTAAACTACATGGAGAGACCTGAGGGAGACCTCCAAGGCCCTCTATATTCAAGACCTACTTGAATGCTAGTGAGCGCTCTCGCATACTTGAAACAGTTTGGTCTCTCAAATTTCTCTCCTCAACTCAAAAAGACTTCCAGGTTCTAGCTGGGGTTTGCTTCCTTTATTATGACCTCAAAATTCCAGACAGGAAGCGGGCCCACTGCTCAGGCCCACCTTATATAGTTCTGGTCTCCTGGTCAGCATTGCTTTTTGTTGCTTGACTTCCAAATTCTTGAAAACGGTTTTCACATACTTTTACATCTCTAAAGCAAGGGGCAACAACCACTCCTTTGTACCTCACCTCCCCTGGAAGCAGAAGTCGCTGGATTGAAGTCTAGGTTCACACACTGCTGGTCCTAAGTAAGAAAATATTTCATGTGATATAAAGAGCTCTGCTTCTGCCCAAAGACTTATCGGTGAAGGAAAGGAAGTTGTGTGGTTGGTAAGAACTGCAGAAGGTTGATCATTCTTCAATACTTTCTTGCTTCTTCATGATAGGGGAGAGAAAGAGTTCTCTTGGTAAAGACATCTTGGTTGAGCTTTCTGGTCTATGATGCTCCCATTAGCTGCTCTATGATGCTCCCATTAGCTGGTCTATGCTCCCATTAGCTGCAGTGAAGGGAGAAGGTTTCCCCAAATGCAGTGCTAGAAAGCACCCGTGTGTCATGGGTGTCTTTCTCTGCCTTGAGAACAGCAGAATCACTCAGGAACCCAGAGAATAAAAACTGTGCTTGGTGTTGCTGCCCTTCCCTGCTTCTTTACGGACTTCAAATTGCACTCGGATTGAAGTTCAGGGAGGTTTTAATAAATGTAAACCCCAGGAGCTCATAAACCATACTCTAAACTCTCCTAGAGTAATTGTTCTTTATTTTTCTCTGCCCTAAGGAATGCTGGCATGAAGCATATCTGGAAACAATTTTTCACCCTATTTCATTTATGTGTTCATTTAATAAATATTTATTGAGTGTTTACTATATCCTGTCACTGTCTGAGATACTGAGCACACAGTGCATGAAATAAGGACAATCTCTTCAGTTATTAAATTTACTCTGATGAGGAAATTGGTAAACGGGTGGACAAAATGAATGTGGTTAATATAAATTGTGATAGGTACTGTCAAGGAAATTTGCAAGGAGATATGCTCTGTGATAAAAAGATGGATTTTGTTACTGTAAATGAGCCCTATCTACTACACTAACACATAGGGAAACCCACTGAATACAGAAAACTAGCCACAGAGATAGCACAAAGGAATAGATATGGGGTCATGTTTGTTAATGTGGTATTGAGAAAAGGGAGAACTCAATATGTTTGAGAAATGAAGTAAAGCCATCATAGCTGGAGTTTGGCTAACAAGAGGTGAGACCTGGATGAATTTGGAAGATCAGTGAAATCCACAACATCCAGCACTCTGAGCACAGTGGTCAAAAGGCATTTAAATCACGGGAACAGCAGAATGGTCCTTGGGTTCTAAAGAGACCTCTCTAGGGCCTGCGGAGATGACTCAACTCTGCCAGTAAAGTAATTGCCTTCCTTGTAAGAATGAGTTCAGGTACCCAGAACCCCTGAAACTCCAGCAATGACTGGATTAAGCAGTCAGTTCCCTGAATGCTCAGACTAGCTAGCCTGCCTACATGGCAAAGTTACAGGTCACAGAGATTCTGTGTCAAAGAAAACATGAAACATACCTGAGGCATGACAGCCAAAATTGTCCTCTGGTCACCAAGCATGTACCTTGCACAGGCACAGTTGCATCTGCCCATCCAAATGCCTGCTGTTCCGCACCTTATCTCCCACACTAAAACCTCGTTAGCATTCACAGGTGCACTGCATTAAAATAAAGAAGGGTTTGGAGGATCAAGTCTAAGTTGATCAGCAAGATGGTGTAGATGGAAGTTTTGGTCCTGCCAGGTCCCACAGCCAACCCTTCCCAAAGAAACACACAGAAGCTTAAATTAATTATAAACTCTTTGGCCTATTATTAGCTCAGCCTTATTATTAACTAGCTCTTACAACTTAAATTAACCCATAATTCCTATCTATGTTTAGTCACGTGGCTTGGTACCTTTTCTCAGTGCAGCAGTTTCACCTTGCTTCCTCTGCATCTAGGTAGTGACTATAGACTGAGTCTTTCCTCTTCCAAGAATTCTCCTAGTCCAGTTGCCCTGCCTATACTTCCTGCCTAACTACTAGCCAATCAGCCTTTTGTTAAACCAATATGAGTGACAAATCTTTACAGGGTACAAGAGTATTATCCCATAGCACTTTGTCCCTTTTTTTTTTTTTTTTGATGACGAGTTATCAAGTCGGCACAAATCAATAACCAAGCTAGCTCAATAGAAACAGGTATTTTTAATGAAAGGAAAAAGGGGAACTCACTCTACAAAAGTCGCGATCCGATCCCTCTGGTGGACACCGCATGGAGAGAGCATGTACCTGAGTTCTCTCGATTTTCTACCTTGGGTTCAGTAGCCACACCCCAACTTGATGTGATTGGCTAGTGGCTCTTCCCCCATCAACTTTGTCCCTTTTTTTTCTTTTCAAAACAAGAATTCTAAATTTAATCTTAATTTTTAGCTTTTTTCCTGACCATTATCAACAACAACTTGTAACCTACACTCTAAACAAAAACAAACATCCATAACCCAGTTTTTGGGAATGTGGACATAGTTTTCTAAGCTACTTACTGCTGATTGGGTGCACTGATAATCTTATGGGGACCCAAAGAAAATTTCAGATTATAGTCAAGTTCTTACTTGAGTATTCTGTGAGGATGGATCATCTAAGGCAGTAGCCTTGAGTCTGTTCTGGATGTAGATCTCAGGGGGAACTGCAACCGAAGTGCTCTGAAACATTTGATCATCTGGGCCATCCATTCCCATTGGAGATTTTTCAGGGGGCCTTCCTTGACCAAACCTTACTTTTCTTAAGCCAGAATAAATCCACAGCCTCTCATTTCCTGTAGAAAGAAAAGCAAAACCTCTTCTCCAAAGTAACATACAGTATACAGATTCTCTGTATATCTTCCATCTTTACATGGCTTTAATTTTTTTCTTACTCTATTTCTTTGATTTTCATTTTTAAATTTTGGTCTTTTTGAGGCAGGGCTTTCCTGTATATCTTTGGCTGTTCTGTAACTCACTTTGTAGACCAGGATTGCCTGATACTCACAGAGATCCACCTGCCTTTGCCTCTACCAAATCCTGGGATTAAATTTGTGAGCCACCATGTCTGGGCCTTGAACTCGCAGAGATCTGCCTGCCTCTGCCTTCCAAGAGTTGGGATTAAAGGTGTGTGACACCATACCCAACTACTCTATTTCTTTTTCTTTTTATTAAAGGGCTTTCTCTATGTTTTTTTACTTTTCTCTCTCAAGCCTATGTATATTTTTAAACACACTGTAAACTGTTTAGAAGTTGTTGATTTTTTTATCTGAATCTTTCTTTACCATATATCTCTCTTTCTCTGATTACATGAGTCTTTAATTTGCTAAGCAGTATGGCTAGGATTAAAGCCGCAGCTTTGGAGGCTGGATCCGCCCCACTCCTTGGCTTCCTGAGAGATTAGCTTCCTGGTGGACGTACTGGAGAAAGCAACGGTTTTTTACCATAACTCTCTGGAGTTTCTAGGTCCATGCCACCATGAAGAAGCATGCCACCGGCTGCTCATAAACACCATTTGAGTGTTTGGTGGCAGGACCTCTTAAAAGAGCTACACAGTTTTGCTGTTAATGCTGAGTTAGGAAGCCTTTCTTAAAGGAGCCATGCCTCTGCTTGCCGCCAGCAAACAGAGCCCACCTGAGAAATGCTGCTACCAAGAAGCTGTGCTCAACTCTGATCTTTTGCCTGTAGAGAATCCTTAAAAAAAAAAAAAAAAAAAAAAAAAAAAAAAAAAAAAAAAAAAAAAAAAAAAAAAAAAAAAAAAAAAAAAAAAAAAAAGCTTTTTCAGGCTTTATGTGAAAAGTCTTGCCCCATATTAAGAACCAGATTCAGTCCACAGAATATACATTGGTTAAATATACACAATTGTTACTTCTATCTAGGAAGAGAATTTAAAATATTGTTTTAGTGACTTTATACTGTATAGTACATCGCAATTTCAAAACTGCTATATGAGTTTTCTGTAGATAAAAGTTTCTTTGAATAGAGTTTTGAAAAGTGTGCTTCATACTACATAATGGCAAAGTTAAAGACTTTTTTTAGAACTTGAGGGGGTAAGGATGAATATGGTTAGGTCCATGTAGAGTTAAATAAACAAGAATAAATAATCGAACCCTTTATGTATCTAAGTTGCTGTGTTTAAGCAACTAGGGACTTGCATATAACAGAAAATTTTCTTTGTAACTTTCCTCCAATATAAAAGTGGCCCAGAAATAAAAAGGTATCTATAGGAGAAAAAAATCAAACCAAAATTAAAGAAGAGTACAGGTAAAGCTATTAACCTGGAGGCTAATACAGGGGGACCAATAAGGATGGAAACAAAGCACCCAGTGTACTTGGGTAGAGGGTTTATGAATGGTTGGATGGGTTGTTTACAGCAATTTATAAGGATCAAATATTTTCAACAGTACTAGGACTATAGACTTCAGTAAATGACAACTGCCCTAGCTTACATCTATGTTACTGTGATAAGACAGCAGTCAAAGCAACTTAGGGAAGAAAGGAGCTTATTTGACTTAGAGCTTACTGTCCATCTTGAGAGTTGCTCAAGACAGGAAACCAGACACAGGAATTCTTAGACAGAAGATTTTGTCCTGGCAGTCCCACAGCACTTCAGTCCCAAAGAAACACACAGAGGCCTTTATTAATTATAAACTGTTTGGCCTATTACCTCAGATTTATTATTAACTACCTCTTACAATTTAAATTAACCCATAATTCTTGTCTATGTTTCGTCATGTGGCTTGGTACCTTTTCTCAGTAAGGCTTTCTCATCTTGCTTCCTTGGCATCCGGCTGGAGATTGACTCTCTGCCTTTCCTCTTCCCACAATTGCCTTAGTCTGGTTGCCCTGTCTATACTTCCTGCCTGGCTACTGGCCAATCAGGGTTTTATTAAACAAATATGAGTGACAAATCTTCACAGTGTACAAGAACATTATCCCACAGCAGGAACTGAAGCTGAGAGGAACACTGTGTGCTCGCTACTCATCTTGGCTGGCTCAGCTTGCATTCGTACACAACCCAGCCCAACTTCCCAGAATGGTACTGCCTGCTAAGTGATGGGCCTTCCCCCATCAATCACTAATCAAGAAAATATCCCTCAGGCATGTCCACAGGAGACTCTGATGGAGGTGAACTCCTCAACTGAGATTCCCTCTTCATGTGTGTGTTGTTGACAACCAAACTACCTACAGAAACACCCATTCAGGCATTTTCTCTTAAGGGAAAGGATGCTCCTGGTCACTAACTCTATGGAGCAGAGATGCCTCAGTCAAATCACCACAGGACACTTTTGATCTTATATCTGAACAAAGCAAACAAAAATGTTATGGCAAGGTTGTCTCTGGTGTGTCACTGCCTGGCACTGATGTTCGTCCAGGCTCCCTCCCTTCCCATAACTCACGTAGTCATCCCTGAAAAGAGAGTGAACAGAACACCAAAGCTGGGAGCCCTCCAGGTTCATTTCAGAGAGAATATTCTACAGAGCTGGAAGGCATAGGATCTGGCCCAGTGCTGTAAGAGTCCTTTAGGTCTGCATTCCAAAAGCTCAGGAGAAAGAGGAAACAGCAAGAGAAGAGCAGTTGCCTCAGGTGGGCTTCTCTTCAGAGTGTAGCCATGGCTTTGTCTGAACTAATTGCCTCTCTTGCCTGCTAACAAGAGAATTTAGTCAATTGAATTCAGCTGATCTGGGTTGCTAAGCTGATGGGAAAAGGCTTTGCTTTTATGTAATTGTAGCCTCTTGTGACTGTCACATCCAATAAATGTTGTTGTGTAAGAAGGGCCAGGCTTCGCATCCCATTAAAGTTGTTGCTATTATGTGGAGTATGGAACCCTCTTGGATAGTAGCAGAAAGAGTGGTGAAGGGTGAATAAATGAAATGGGGCAGGAAAAAAGAAAAGATCAACTTATTTTTGTTGTATGAATCTTTTCTTCCTAGTTTGCAGGAAGGACTATTGGATGTTCATTTCTTTAATGCTGTAAGTCCCTAGTTTCTGTGATGTGACATCAGAAAAAAAGATGAGCAGAAAACACAGAAATGGTAATTAATAATTGGAAGAGTTAAATGGCAGTGTTGCTGGTGACAGTGTGTGTGTCTGTATATCTGTCTCTCTGTTTCCCTAAGTAGCCTTGGAATAAGGGATGGTTGAGCCAAATTTTGACTTTATGCAAATCATTTTATATTATTTCATAGGCTTCCTGGATGCTTTTTAATTTTGCTATACATTTAGAAGCTTGGCTAGCTCATAGAGTAATCTAGGACTCCTGGTTCTTAGAAATTAGATATTTAGAAAAATCAGCCAAGAGAAAAAGAAAGGGATAACAAAACAGCTTTAACAAATGAAAATTTTGAAGAAAATGTTGGTCTCACTATAAACATAAACTATCTCATCACTATCTGTATGCTTACCAGCATTCACATATATGTGCATTTGTAAATGGCCACATGCCAAAAAAACTTAAGCCTAAGTAACTTCAGGTGAAACAATACATATGTCTCAATTGCATAGATGTAATGAGCAAGAGTTTAGGAAAATATCACTATAACAATTTTAAAATATCTTTGGGGTTTTCCATTTTACTCCCTGGGCTATTTTCATCTATTTAAAGGCAAACAACTTGTCAGCCATTGGATTCGGGGACAAAAAAGACCCATATATTTATTTCATAGAAGGACTACTGTTACAGATGGGACTATTAAAATCATGTTTCAGAAGGGAAAGCAGAGAGGATTTTACATTGGATTTAAATATATCTATGAGTGAAATGCTCATTTGATGAAAATGAGTGATACTAGAGGGTCAAGATGACTCAACCTTTCAAATAACTGAAGCAACACTACTACTATCAAGTGAGTCATTTATTATTGGACTGCAAATTATAAATTTAAAATCTTCAATACCACTTTCACTGCTACTGCACAGGCTAAGGAATCTTTGTCTTAAGGACACAAGTGAAGAGAGAATTATTGGATTTTTAGTATTTATAGTTTGAGACCAATTCAGTTACTGCAGAATTGAATATTTACAACATCTTCTTCAACAAAGACCGAGAATGGGCTAAATAAGCAAATGTGACAGTGTAGGATACCTTTGGTCCGGCTTTTGTTATTCTCTCATAGTTTCATATATAATGTATTTGTATCATACCCCCACACATCTCTTATCCTCCTCCACCTCCAAAAACAATCCTCTTCTCCCCTCCTATTTTCAGGTCTTCTCCCCACCCCCATCTCTGCATATGTGTGTGTTTCTGTGTGCCCCACTGCATGTATTTAGGATTGGCTGTCTACATGAGCATAGGCGGGAAGGCATTGACTTAAGCAAGGGCAACTTATCAGTGGCTACAGCACTGGAAAATGTGACTCCCCTCCCTCAGCAACCATTAACTGCCTATAGCTCCTCACGGGACGGCGTGGCCTGTCCTACCCATGATGGAATATTGAGGGGCCCCCTCTTATGCTGGTCTCGTGCAGGTAGCACTGCTGCTATGATTCATGGATACAGCACCCTTATATTTAGAAGACAGTTTTCCCCCAGACCTCCTTTTCATCCTTTGGGAATGGCTCTGATATGCATTCTGTCCCCTTTTCTGTGAGCCCTGCGGTGGGGGAGAGAGGGATGGTGTGATAGATGTCACTTTTAGGGCTGAGTACTAACCTTGCTCTCAGCACACTAACCAATTACGGGTCTTTGCAATAACCACTGGCTACTACAAACAGACGCATCTCTGACCAAAGCTGAGAGCAGCTCTTATCCATGGGTATCATCATAAATGTTTAGAGGGCAGTTTAACATAGTGTCTATTTACTAAAACAATAATAGATTCCTCTAGGGCACGAACTTTAACCAGGTTTAACGTACCCCATACAAATTTCTCATGTGGAATTTCCTTAAACTACAGTCAGAAAGTGGTTGGGTACCCCACAACAATTATGCCACTATTGTGGGAGTAGGCACACCACGGCTATCATGTTGATATTGTAGTTAACAGGATTCATAGCTGGATGAGAACTTTTAATGACCTTTCTCCCCAGCAGCTTTAAATATTATGAAAGTTAGTGTGCCTTGAGGAGGCTTCAAGCTCAGTGTCCAGTGTGTAGTGTCCTCAGCAACCATATTTTACCGTCTAGATCTGGTGGGTGATTGAGAGCAACGGCAGTTGCCTACAATCTCAGATTTTAACAGAAGTTGACAAATGTAAAATATTCTCAAATAAGTAAAGTCACAGAAATAATTATTTTTCTAATTGCTTTTAAGTTACATAATAAAAGTAATTAAAAATATTAGTTCTCAGGAAGAGGCAGTTATTATATGGATAAGCTTTATTCTGAGTGGTGAATGGGTACCCGTGTTCTTGCGTGAAGAGCTACTGGGAAATTTTAAAGTAAAAAGACAGATTTTCAGTCCCCACTTTGGGCAGAACACTGGCTTTCATGATGATAGGGACCCAAGAGAGGCAGATCCCAACATGAATTACACAGGCACAAAGAATCCCCAGCTGGGAAGGTTCAATGGGTCACCATGATCTGGACACAGGATCAGAAACATTCCATTGGCCAGGGCCACTTCCTGACAAGCCTTCCTGAACAAGACTGTTTTTTTTTCCAAGGCTGACACAGAGAGCCAATAGAGTCTGCCAAGGGCTTCTTCATCTTTCGCCTCGTCTTCCCAGTTAGACCCAACTATTTATTTTAACCATAATTTAAGAGCAAATTGGAATTACTTTCTTTTTTGCTATGAAGACAAAGCTATAAAATGTCCATGGCTTCACCTGCCTTCTGCAAACCCCTCTGAGGAGCACTCAGACACTGAAAGCCTCATTGCTGTTTCTGCATTCAGAGTGTCCTCCATCTTCTCACTCCCCACTGTCCTGTGCCTCAGTCTGCTTGTGAGTGAGACAAGACTCAGATGGGAAAGAAGTGTTTGCCACAGATTAGAGCTGTTTCAGATATCAACTCTCCAAAGGGTTAGTGGCAAACTGTCTGATGTTCCAGAACCCTGTAGTTCAGCCTGGAGTCTCAGAAACAAAAGTTGAATTTTTGAAATAATTTCTCAGTTATCAATTATATTTCAGTCAATTAAAAACGTCCCCAGGCTAGGGATATATTTTGGTGAAACAGCATTTCCCTTATATTTATTTATTAAAAGTGCTCTAAAAATTAGTGAAGGCAACCATCTCAGGCAGTTTGGGACACTATGACAGAATATTGTAGGCCCTTAGGACTGAGCTGCTTACACAGCAGTGGCTTGTTTCTCATAGTAGGGTTGTTTGTCGAATGCTTGCAACATGCTTATCTGCGCATGCCCTCTGTAGATGGTTTTCTTCTTCCACGTCTTGAGATAGAAGACAAAAAGAGAGAAAAATATCTCTCTTCCCTTCTTACAGGTGTAATAATCCAATCATGAAGATTACAAGCTCACAGTCTAATTCTATACCAGAGGCCCCACTTCATAATAATATCCCAATGAAGTGAAAGGTTTCACATATGAATGGGACTCACAGGGGCCCTACCACTTACTAATGGTCTATTGTCAATGAACAGATTCTGGGAGAGGGTTACGCCTAATATCCACTTGCAAAGTCATGATGAACTAGCTAAAATTTCCTGGTTAGTTCTAAACTCACACAGATGAGTCTAAGGTCACACAGATGACCCTAAGCTGCATGAGATAGTGAGCAAAAACAAAACCAGGAAATAGGAGAAAGAGTTTTGGAAGGGGTTGGGACTAATAGGGGTGGGAGAGTTAAGTGGGTGGAGAATGACCCAAATACACAGTTAATACGTTATGAGACTGTGAAAGAATAAACTGTGTTAAAAAAGGAGCATGTGAATGGAGACATTGTCTCAACAGCATATGAGCTAGCTTTCCCTGCCCTTGATGATACAGACTCTTAATGCAAAAGACACTTTTCAAATCAAGGTTAGCAGAGAGCCCCAGAAATGCTTTTTAATTCAGCCAGCAATTAAGAGATAACAATACTAATGAAGTGATATATAACAGGACCCACAATATGTGACTATGGAACTTTAAAACCGAGGCATGTGAGATTCTAAGGAGACTTTCATTTGGATCATTTATATGCTGATATCTGTAGGGGAGAGAAGAGATTGTGAAGTTCTCAAAGCAATGTCAGTTAGGTGTCCCGAATGATTAACTTGGGTTGGTAGAACTTAGAAACAATCTGTGGTTTCAGTCATCCAAAAAATGCTTATCGAAAACCAATTTCATAGCAGATAAAATTCCCTACCTTCATGAAGTGAAGATTAAGAGGTAGAAAGCAGTGCACACAAAAGTAAGTTTTAATTTGTTAGATGGTGATACGTATTAAATAAAGTGTAGAATACGTGCTAATGATGAGTCCTTCATTGCTGACACAAAAGTTGTTGCATTTAGCAATAGGTGCTGACCATACATGTGTCTGTAACCTGTCCCATGGAGACTTTGTCTAAGGTTGGCAGAAGGAAGCTGATCTCAGCTAAGGTAATGGAACACCTGCGCTTGACTGACATCTTTCTCAATCTTGTGTAGCCTTGCCTGACCTTTAGGGCCTTAGAAAATATTAGGAGAGCATGTGGAAACAGCCAAAGCCTCTTGAGCCCTCAGTTGTATCCAGAACACTGTTGCGCCCCATTCGTTGTACTGTCCAATGAATGTGAATGTATGTGGACTTCAGCGTCACTATGACAAAGGTCTGTCCAGGCTCATGGTTTCATACCAGCCTTGTTTGGCTCTGGGAGGTGGGCAGGATGTCAAGACAGCTGGGGCATGTCTTGACATTCTGCCCCAGCTGTCTTAGCTCCTCACATCATAGAATGCAGGAGTCAGAGAGAGTGGAAGAGTCACCGGGTCCTAGGTGTACCCTTGAAATGCATGTCTCAGGTGACCTGCTTTCTCCAACTATGCCTACCTCCTAAACTCTCCAGAAACTTCCAAAGGAGTACCACCAGCTGGGGACCAACACATGAGCCTGTGGGAGAACACATTCACCAATAACAATGCTGTTATTGATACCAGAAGCAAAAGAGCAGGCAGGTGACACTATTCACTGGGGGAGAGACCTGAAGAACCATGTAAGAAGAATTAGGGTCAAGATGCATCTACCTTGGTATGGATGCTACTTCAAAAAGTGGTGATCAATTGAGAAATTTGACCCAATTGGTCCATATCAAAAGAGGTAACACATCTGATAGAATTACTTTGGGTCCAAGCCCATGAGGTAATAAATAGGGAATGAGAGGATCTGAAAATGAGATCCCAGAGCTCTATGGACGGGGTAAGAGGAGGGGTGCAAATCTTACACAGTTTTGTAAGTTATTAAAAGTATTTCTATTTTACTTTGAGAAGCCATTTAGGGGTCATGGGGAGAAACGGAACTACTGGGTGTTGAAGGAGCTTCTCACCATGAACAGAATTCTGGTAGGTTAGTAGGGGCCACAGAAAATGAAGTGAGATATGCAGAGAAATACAAGTTTACAGTCAATAAGAGGAACAAAAAAATGAGGAACACATGAAATTACATGTGCACTACATATAAACTATCTGTTTCCTCCTTATAATAAGCCCAATGACTTCTCAAGGTAGGGAGGTATATAACCTGCTTAGTCTGAACTGAAAAAAAAAACAAAAGCGTAGGCCGAGGCATCACTGTATGCTGTTGCCACATGTGTGAGTGCCAAGCACACGGCACACAGTTTCTTTCAGCTGTGTTACATGCTTCTCTAAGGCACGGTCTGCCAATTATAATCTTAAGGTGATATAGTTAGATATTTGCTGTAATATAATATACGCAAGCCCAAACACAATGAGATTAAAATTCTCTCAAAAAAAAAAATCTGCCATACCTTGTGTTCAGGAGTAGTTGACCAATATATAATGAACTCCATATTTGTGTGTGTGTGTGTGTGTGTGTGTGTGTGTGTGTGTGTGTGTGTGTGTGTGTGTGTGCTTTTATTTGGTTAAAATTTGATGGGTTTCTGTTTTGTTATGTTTCTTTCTCAGTGTGGTTTTATTTTGTTTTCTTGGTTTGGGTATGTTATAATTGTACTGGGTTTTTGATTTTTGAGAAAGAACTTAAAGTTGGGTGGGTAGAGAGAGGGAGAGGATCTGGAATGACATGGAAGAGAAGAAGAATATGACCAAAATATATTTAAAAAATGTTTTAAATAATAAAAATATGATATAATTTAAATATAATCATTAAAAATATCTGCCATAAATAGGAATTGATAAAGTCACAAATTATGTAATGTTAGCATATAAAAGCAATGTTATAATTTTATATATACATAATTAGATATAATATATGGCATAAAAGAAAGTCAACTTGGCAATTAGTAAATATAATAATTAATATAGTGATAACAGTAAGTGCCTGAACTAATTTCCAATAAGAATGTCTAAACTTGAAGGAAAAAATCTTAACTAATCTTAAATGAATGGAAATGCTTATAGGTACTTAGTAAAACCAGTATTATGAATAGATAGTTCTCCCTAAGTTAGTGTGCATATTTAATAAGGTAACACTAAGTGCTTTAAGCATTCTTTTTCAAAACTAGAAAAGTTAACTGGTTCACTTAAAGAAATGCAAATATTGAAAAAGGTGGGGAAGTGCCTTGTTGTCTCAGGAGTTATTAAATATGAGAAAACTCTCACAATAATATGGAATTTGTTGCATAAAAACTAGATGAATTACTGGAATAAATGGGAAATTCAGAAATCAATTTTATTTCATATCAATAATTTACAAACTCTCAGGGGTGAAAACTCAAGTTCCTTAGTAAGTGATATAGCAGTAACTTGATGATCTAATGCGAATATTATAAAAGCTGCATGTGCCGCTTTCACCAGACAGGAGAGTAACCTCCCTAATTATCAAGATTATTCTAAAGAATCCATTCTGTGGTACTGAAAGTTAGCATAGGTAATTTCTTCTGTCATCTCTGCTGTTTGTGGTAATTGTTCCCAAAATGTCTGTGTATTAAAGGCATGGCCACCAGGTGGTACTATTGGATGATGGAGGCTTTCAGTAGGTGGGGCCTTACGGGACACACCTAAGTAATTGGGCACATATCCTCAAGGATTAGAAACTGTTGCCCAGTCTGCCTCTGTCTTCTTTCTCTCTCTCTTCCTCTCTCTCTCCTCTACTTCCCTGTTAGTGAGTATATCAGTTTCTTTTTCTGTTGCTGTGTTAAAATACCCCAACAAAAGTAACTTGGGATGGACATTGGTGACATATACCTTTAATTCCAGAACTCAGCAGAGGCAGACAGATCTCTGAATTCGAGAAAAACCTGGTCTACAGGGTGAGTTCCAGGGCAACCCGGGCTTTTCCTGTCTGGAAAAACAGACAAGTAAGCAAACACAGCAATTTAAGGGAGAAAACATTTCTTTTGCTTACAGTCCTTGGCACAGACCATCATGTTGGGGAAATGTGGACCACAGAAGCATGAGGCAGTTGGTGACATGACACCCGCTGTCATGAATCAGAAAGGGTTTCTAATGTTCAGCTCAGGTTTTCTTTGTATGCAGTCCAGAACCTAAACCAGAGAATGGTGCTTCTAGGTGAGTGCAGACCCTGCTGAACTGACAAGCAGTATTAAACACCACGTAAGGTGAGTCCAATTCCCTTCCCCCACAACGTGTTCTCTCATCAGATTGGGACTGCTAATATCATCAGGTATTGTGTTATAGTAATGCAAGGCTAATGTGATTTGAAGGTAGGAAAATCTGCCTCCTGTAATCATGTTTGGAAGTAAGAATGTGGAAAAGGATGAACATAAACATATAACATAAGATGATTTTGTGTGGCAGATTGAGAAAACATTAAAGTAGTAATATCTTTAAATATAAAGAGTCCATAAAATAAAAAAATGAAAAGACATCTCTATTTTTAAGTGTGATAGAATACTGACCTGAGGAAACTGAGCAGAAATTAAAGGCCAGTGGTTTCTTAGCCCAGAAATTTAAAGGCCAGTAGTTTCTTTGGAAAGCTAGGCAACTTTGATGGAAATACAAAATCAATTAAAATTCTACCAAAATACCATTCCCTATTTAATTGGCAAACCCTCTGAAAGGCTGAAACCATACTGTCAAATTAAGGAAATGGCAGCACCCGGACACATTGCTTCCAGAGTTTTATGTGTGTGTGTGTGTGTGTGTGTGTGTGTGTGTGTGTGTGTGTGTGTGTGTGTGTGTAATTTACCCCAGAAGTAACTCTAGGAATCCCTGGGAAAGACACACTGGCTAGCACACAGGACTCTCAGAGCTACGGCTTACACTATTGGCTGCAATAACAAACGCCTGAGAACAGTTCAAACTCCATGGAAAAAGCAGCCCACATCCTCACAGAGCGGGTGGGTGTGTCTACTGGAAAAGCAACAGTGGCATCTGCACACACCTCGTGCACACTCACAAGTGTCTAGGGAGCAGAGTATACAAACTCAGGAGAAGGCACAAAGAAGAAAAGAGGACTAACAGCGCATACTGTGTAAAACAGTAAGAGGGAAAGGGACACTCTACATATCTGCTAAGGACTTTTGAAACACACAGAACAAAAACAAAATTTGAAGAACAGTTGCCTTTCATTGAAAGTGCAGGAGGAAAAGACACTGGGTAAAAAAGCACTTACACTCTTTAGATCGTACTTTACTGTGGTTATACTTGACTCGTACAGTAATTTAAGCTGTTGACACAATATAATCCTATAACTTTTAAAACTGCAGGTGAAGAATTTCCACTGAACATGCTCTCAAGTCTACAATTTCTAGTATAGTGGTATAGCATTGAGTTGCTTCCTGAAGGTAGTGATGCATAGCAGACATTTCAGAATGTGTGAAATCATAATACATGAGAACTGTTTTCACTATGTCAGGTGTTTTGGTGCTCAGCAGAGAGAGACTGAGTCTGGTGCAGCCTGGAACTGGAAATCAGGTTGCCAGCCAAACATGCAAACAATACACTTACTTATAAGCATGAAATTCCAGCACTTAGTAATCATGTCCAGAAATAAAAAATTATTCCTTTAGTGGTCCTGATCTCTTTTCCATCATCAAATACAGACACACCAGAATGTCACCTAATTTGGTTTTCTACTCAGCTATCAATATGGTTTTAACACAAAATTGACTCATTTTGCTTGCTAGTATTTTACACTTTTTACTATCTGATATTATCTTCTCTCTCCTCTCCTCCCCTTCCCTTCCCTCCTTTTTTCTCTCCTCTCCTCTCCATCCATTTTCTATTCTCCCTACAAGAAAAGCTACAATAAAGCCGGTCATTTTTTTTTCTTATTTACTACTTCCTCTGAGTGCCTGGTACTAATATCTAGCACATGGTTGATGCTAAATAAGCATTTAAAATAAATGAAAATATGAAGGTTATCTACTTCTCATAGCCAAAGCCTTCTCTGAGAAATAAAGCATTCATAGCACATCAGGCCAAGTCTATAACCCAGGGGTCAGGACAAACAGCATTTGGCCTAGACTTTTGATGGCATTGAGTCTGGGGGTGCCTGTGCAGTGGAAGGCAGTGGGTAAAGTAGTGTGCTAGGGAGCCCTTTGTGACCCCTTCTCATAACTCCTAGTCATTCACTGGGTAGACAAGTAATCCAGTCACATTTCTCCATATAAGTGCACACACAGTGTCTGAGAAACAGTCCCAGGGAAACGTGCCTTTCATATGTGTAAATTGCCAGAGGTGACTAAGAAAAGGCACCTAAAGGAGTCGCGGTAACTTCCTGTGTCTGTCTTGTTCACATGCACCTCCTGCTGTTGTCCACTCAGGGGACGTGTCGAATTAATCTTTCAGATTATTTATAATTTAATCTTTGAATTACAAAGAATAATATTGAAATAACATATATGAAAATAGCCTACTAAATCAAACCATTTATATAAAGAGGATGTGTTATTTCATAACTGATGCACCTCATCTTCTACCCATATACGCATTAAAAGGCACCAAGCCATCTACTATGGAACATAGCAACTTTTTCTCGACAGTTCACCTGACTACAGAATTGTTGAGTCTTCTGATTTTTGGTGGACATTTCAGCACTGACACACTAGTATAAATACAGAGATTTTTTTCCCTATGAAGAAAGTACACCCATATTCAAAGTCCTTTCTCCTTCCACACTGTACCCTAATCCTTCCTTCTGTCTATTTTCTGATTAAAAATGTGGAGATGCAAACCTGATTCCACTTCTGGTAAATAATAAAATACACTGAATACACGTAGCCTGATTCAGGAAAGATCACTGAACATTCTCTTTCATAGAATGACATTTTCTCATTCAGGAGTGAAGGCTCAGCTGCCCAAACTGTTGTCTGTTTAGATGAAGGACACACTTTGTTTGTATATTCCTGGAAAGACAAAGCCTATTCTACACATCTGTGATAGGGTTGTTTCTCAAAAGACCTCAGCCCCTTCTCCCATCCATTATTCTTCTCTTTCTGAACACAAAAGGTCTCTCTTACAATTTTTCTTTACTAGGTAACAATTCACCCTGGAATATCACCATCTTCTGTGTTCCTGATTATAGACCCTCTGGGGCTTTTCTAAGCTCAACTATTTATTTGTGTGTTTAAAAGTGACTCCAACATGTTCCATGCCTGTATTCATAGAATTGGGGAGGTTAGATGGAGGAGGATTCCCTTGGGAGTGTAAGAACAGCCTGGCCTATAAGGTAAATCTTTCCTCAAATATAGAAAGAGAAAAAGAAAGAACAAAAGAAAGAAAGAAAGAACGAAAGAAAGAAAGAAAGAAAGAAAGAAAGAAAGAAAGAAAGAAAGAAAGAAAGAAAGAAAGAAAGAGAGGGAGAGCACTGATCTGCCCTTAACATATTTGACTGCAAGTAAGAAGGTGTTTTCTAATGTATTACATGTATACTGGCACAACAAATTAAATTTTTCTTTATTTTTCTTTTTTTTTCTTTTTTTTCCCCCGGTCCCCTCCCACTACCTCCCCACCCCTCCTCCCTCCCCCTTCTTCCTTGAAAGAGGGCATGGTGCCCTGCCCTGTTGGAAGTCCAAGGCCCACCCCCATCCCTCCCGGCCTAGGAAGGAGTGCATTCAAAAAGACTCGGTTCTCAAAAAGATAATACATGCAGAAGAGATAGGTCCTGGTGTCATTGTTGATGGG
>PVIU01008788.1:0-80686 GCA_004026605.1 Ondatra zibethicus
TTTTTACCTCACTTAATATAATAATTTCAGATGTATCCATTTTCTTGCAAATTCATCTGTAATTGTGGCTGATTACATTATGCTTTGCATATACACCACATTTTCATTACCCGGTCATTTGGTGATAGACATATGGGCTGTTTCCACTTCGTTGCTATTGTCAGTAGAGCAGAGATAAACACAGTGACCCAGGTGTCTCTGGGGTGGAATTTAGAGTCCTTTTGGTGCATGCTTAGGTGTGCAGTATGTTATCTTATGGTAGCTCTAGGGTCAGCTATATGAGAGATCCTCATACTGGTTTCCATAGCGGCTGCTCCAGTTTGTACTTTTAAAAGCTATTCTCACATCAATGAGATGGAATTCATAGCAGTATTATTTTCATTTTCCTCATGTGGCTAACAACTTTAGAACCATTTATCTCTTTCTGCTTCTTCTTTGGAAAACTATCCTGTTCAGCTTGTTGGCTCATTTACTGATGGACAGCTTTAGATGCTTTGCTGTTTAATTTTTGAAATTCTTTCTTATTTAATTTTTGAGATTATAATACAATTACAATATTACTCCCTTCTTTTTTCTCAGATGGCTGAGGAGTTCCAGGGAACATCTGAGGGAAAGACTAGAGGAAACCATGCAGGGCATGGTAGTAGTTTAGAGGCCGGAGACAATGGAGAAGCTCAGGGCACATGGAAAAAGAGGCCTTGGAGAGCTAAACATGGGAGTCCAGATTGCAAGGGCTCAAAGTCTCCATCATTGTAAGAGCTCTGGAGAGCTTAGTCCCCACACCCAAAAGCTGGGGATCTGTAACTAGTGGCTGGGTATTAGTTTCCCAACGTTGGAGCTTCTGTCTTGAGAAACCAGAACAGTAAGCCTCTAGTAGTCAAAATTTAGAGCCCACCTTGTGAGCCTCTAGATTTCCTAAGTCCACACATTTTTCTCCAAGTCATGCAGCATGATTTAAAAGCCATCTTCATTTCATCAACTTTCATAGGACCCAGGCTATTAGCTCTGATGGACATACATAAATAACAATTTTGTGATAATAGCTGCACTGATTCATCCTTGTCAACTTGACACAAGCTATGATCACTTGAGAAGAGGCAACCTCAAATAAGGATTGCCTTTATCAGACTGGCCTGAGGACAAGTCTGTCAGTCAGTGGGGCATTTTCTTGATTAGTGATTAATGTGAAAGGGTCAATGCCACTACAGATGGTGTCACCCCTGGGCAGGTACACTAAGCTGTATTAGAAAGCTGGCTGAGCACCACACAGGAGCAAGACAGTGAGCAGCCTCCCTCCATGGTCTCTGTTTCTGCTCCTGCCTCCAGGTTCCTGCTTGAGTCGCTCTGCTAACTTTCCTTGGTGATGGACCATAATCTGTAAGACACAGTAAAAGCATTCTACCTCAGGCTGGCTTCAACCAGTGCTTTATCACAACAACAGGCATCAACCTAGGACAGTAGCATAACTTAGGGCCGCCAACTGGTGGAATGTTCTACTTCACCTCCTGCTCCCCTATGTATTTACACTGCATTATTAATGGTTAAGATGAAAATAATTTAGTCAACTTCCAGTAGCCAAGAAGTTATAAAGTAGGAAAACGGGAAGGGAGAGACTGTAAAGATGGTGAAAGGTCCACAGAAGTTTTTAATACAGGCAATGTTGTGATGGGCAGGGGTGGGGGGGAGGAGGATCTGAAAGGGAGGGAGGAAACTCACAGGGCCTTCTGAAAATGTTTCTCAGTCTGGTTCCTGGTTACACAAAGAAAGCTCAACTTTGCACAACCCATACAGGTGTGCACACAGTGTGTGGGCTTTTAGACTGCATGTGTTTCACTCAAATGTTTAGAGGATAACTGTGTGCTGTCTGGGGAAACATATATATTATCATCAATCTGTTTTCAGTTTTCTGAATAGAGTGATTCTTAGGATGCCTATTAATTTCATTGTCTATATAATTTCCCTTATCAAAGAAAGAGTAGCTCTTTGCTTCTTTGCTGTTAAACTTGTGTGTGTCATGTGTGTGTACGTGTGTATTTACAATCCCTAGGATTTAGAAGAGGTAAAATTAATTTGGCTAAGAGTACTCAGATTATAAAGGGCTAGATACAAAACTGAACCCCAAGTTTAAGAGCAAAGAGCTACTCATATATGAACCAGTGTGTGTTTCTTGTTGCTGATTATTTGTTTTGACAATGGTTTCACACTCATCTGATGAGACAGTAAGAAGTTCCTCTTGTTTTTCATGTAGTAGAATGGACCCATTCTTAGGTTTCCTGGAACATTTTGCTTCCAAAGTAGTTGGTTGTTTTCTTTGGGTTTCAAAGTCCATTCTACAAATTATCAACCACATCTTTGTTAGCAAAAGCTCAACTGCCCTTCATTTGGAAGTAAGCTGTACTTTTCTTGTGTCTGGATCATGTAGAGTTAAGCTGATGAGTACAGAGATAGAGAAAAGAGTTGGCATCTTGTATCTGATGGAGGAGAAGCAGGCTCTGAGACCAGCTGAACTCTGCTCACACTCATTTGCTCACAATGAGCAGCAGTATCTACGGTAGCAATCCTCTGCTGCTCTATTAGGCTGGACCATTCTCCCTTGTCAGTGCTATCCCCACTCATTACAAATTGCTTAGCAACATCCTTGTCCTCTATTAACTAGATGCCATTAGCACTTCTGCTCCAAGAAGGGACAACCAATATGGTTGGTTTCCATCATTATTATGTGCTTCTTAGGCAAGAAAATCTCCTTCATCCTCACAGAGACCTAGGGAATTAAATTGTAATGCTGCATGCCGAATTGATATACAAAGAACAGTGGGGATAAATGTCCAGAGTTCAAAGCCATCCCCTCTACCTGGCACTTGATTGGTGAAAGGCTTTGACAGGAACTCTTAACAATGAGCCTATAAAACAGCCCCACAGAGCTAGGTGGAGACAGTGTCTCAAGTCTGTGTAAGTCTGTATTTGTAATCCTCACATCAGTATACCAAGAACTGTGTGGTTAGAGACAGGAGATTGAGTCTCATAGGTTATGATTTGTTTGACAAAATCTACAAGAATGTTTTATATGTTATGATGTGAATTTATGCTACATGTGTGTTTTTTATGTTACTATGATTTCAACACACAACAAATACCCCAAAAATATTAAATGTGCTAGTGTCATCTCTAGTTTATATTCAATGACTGTCATGAAAAAAGCCAAATAAATCACATAAAGACCAAAAGGAATAATCCCTCTCCTCTCTGTTCTATATAACAGTGTTAACCTGTGACCATAACTAAATTACTAGAATATCTGAAAGTGTTATCATATCTCCTCCCAGCTTAATTTAGAAAAAAATTATTAATTAAATTAAGTTATTCTCTATTTTAATCATTTTAGAATATGTGGTAATATATAGTTTAGGGAGGTTTTTCCCTTCCTTCCTTCCTTCCTTCCTTCCTTCCTTCCTTCCTTCCTTCCTTCCTTCCTTCCTTCCTTCGTGCCTTCCTTTCTTCCTTCTTTCTTTCCTTCCTTTCTTCTCTCCTTCCTTTTCTATTCTGTCGCTTATTGATAAAGGGTTTGTTCTTCCTCACCTCCCTGACTCCCTCTTTATTCCTTTCTTTTTTTCTTCCTATCTTATAGTCAAGATCCCTGACCAAATATTAGAAGCTACCAGATACCTGAGTGTGACTTATGTACACAGATTTTTAGGTGCTAGAAACATCCTGCCCGCCCCAAACCAAGCACACAAATCAAACAACAACAAAAACCAAAGCCAAAATTCCAAAATAAACAAAGGTAGTTGGAGAAAGCATCACAGATTTGATTTCAAAATTTACAAACAAATAATTTGAGGCACAGCAAAATAACATACATTTCTACAACAATGATCTCATCTCTAGCCTGGGTCCATCTTGCAGACCGTCGGCCTTTCCCTCTGTGTCCATACATGAGCTTTCAAATGCAGTGTCAAATGGTCAGTCCTGAACACATATATATACAGGCAGCACTACTTGGACTAAACAGGTTATATTTAGAAATATAAATGTGTGTGTATACATATATAGATGCATGCAATAACAATTAGTTAAAGAAAGAGTCTATGAATTTAAAGGAGAGAGGGGAGGAACAAATGAAAGTGGGTGGCTTAAAGAAGGGAACAGGAAGGGATGTCATAGTTAAATTATAATCTCAAAAATAAGAAAAAAAATTAAAATAATTTTACAAACCAAAACCCAAACTGTGCAGTTCTACAACTCTGTCATACCTGGTCATGGCTCAGCCATGATCTGTGCTGCCACTTTTCTGACAGCCATTGTGTTTATGGGTGTTCACTTCACTAGGCACACTTTCCTTCCTATGTAGAGTTCAAATCTATTTCCTCCTAAAAGAAAATTAACAAATTCCTACTATCAGTTACCAATTCTGTCATAATGTTTAATCTGTTATTTGAAGAGTTTTTCTTGTACCCCCTTCATGTACCTAATGCAGAATCTCTAAGAATAACTGAATTATTCATCATGACCCACATTACCCTTTGGTTGAGCACATCCAAATTCCATATAGACAAATTTTTATCAGACGTTTTAAACCAATTCTAAAGGCTCAACTATGGCGCATTTTAAAATTTCCTTTTAAATATTCTAAAACCTCTTTTGATCAGAATCTCAATCTCAGCATCCTTTTTCGGTCTCTGAGGAAATTGCTCTTTTATCATTTGTGAGCATTGCCAAGTGACTCTTTCACTGTTATTTGCATGTGTATGTGCTGTTTTAAATTATTTTTTGTGTTTGTCTTTATTTAGGTAGTATCATATTCTACATGCTCTGCAATATGCGACTTTTAGGATCATCTGTGTTGGCGCCTGTGAGTTGAGTACTTTAATTCACAGACAATATTCTACTAACTGTGCATTCCAAGTTAGATTTAAAATTCTTTCTGAAAAATAGTGGGTTGGTTTTCAATGTTTTGATAGACCAAATAAAGCTACATTCCTTTGCCTTCAGGCATGGACATTTAGAAGTAGAAACCCAAGGTCACAGGCTCAGGAAATTTATGTTTAATTATACTTACAAATTTCTGCCAAAATTGAATAAATTGATGTATTCATATTCTAAAAACAGCTTAGAAAAGATCTACATTCCATGCATTATTATGCTTTCATTACTAGATTTTTTCATTTGTAAAGGAATGAAAAATAATCCATTTTTGTTTTCATATGCATTTCCTTAATTAGAATAACTTGGAGAAGATGGATTTGTGTATTGGTGAATATTGCCATTTATGAATGCAGCACAGTTCTATATTCCAACCTATTTGCATCATTGAGCAAATTTCTATTACTTTTCCATAAAATCCCATGCTTTTAAAATTCATTTTTATTTTAGCTGAACATGTTATTTTTCTATTATTATTGTAAAGAGACTCTTTTATTTATTTTTATTGTTAATTTTTATCAGTGGAAAGCAGGAAAAGATGATTTTATTATGAAGGATTTTATCCAGATAATCTGATAAAATCTTATTAACTCTATTGCTTACTAGTTGATACTTTTAAATATTCTAGGAAGATCATCTGATAACCCCTTTCTAAATTAGAACTGTTTTTCCTAATGTAGTTTGAATCTCAGTTTATTGTTCATTAACAGAAATGATAAAAGGGTATTCAGATTGTATTTTTTGCATTAATGATAATAAATTCTAAAATTTAATTACTAAATGTGGTGTTTGAGTATGTATTTTATCAGATATTTTAATGAACTAGTGAATTAGTTTTCTATTTCTCAATGTTCAAGGGTTGTTACAATGAATACATATTAAATTTTATAAAATTATTACTATCCATAAAAATTGTGTAATTTCTCCTGTGGTAAGCTAAAAAGGTAGATTATTGAATATACTTTTAAAAAGCAACTACTAGTTTTAAATGTTTTACATTGGATTGGATTTTTGTGTATTGTGTACAAATTTTGTATATTGATATAAATTTGAGATTAATTTTGTTAGATCATACTGTACATACATTTCTACTCTTGTTCAAGATATTGTACCTATATAACTTATTTAGCAATATAATACAAATTTCTAGTCTTTGAAAATTATTATCACAAACTGTTTAAAATAATAAGGAAATTCAGGTTAATAGTTAATCATCTATTATAACTGAACTTGTAGTCACATTAGGTATGTTTTCAAGGTAAATCAAAGAACATTTTAGATAGATAGGTCATCTTCAAACACTTCAAAGATCTACAGAATATGGCATTAAGATGTTTTACTAAAGATCCTTTTCTTTAGGACAGTAAGACATGTCTTCTCCTGGCAGCACAAATCTACTTCATGGAAGATGATGGACACTGAAGAAACTACACATGGAGTTTACTTTCTTTGTACTAAATGTAAGTCACTGGGCAAGAAAGGGCTCTTACCTTGACTGCTGATAGTTTGCTGTCTTATTGGAACAAGCAGGACACAAAAGAAAGTGACTGACAAATATTGTCAAGACAAGAAGGAACAGCCCTTCAGAATATCCTGCTCCACAGGAAAGTCTGTTGGCTATGTTAGGCCTGTAGGCCAAAGATGGATGCCCCAATGTTGCAGAGGAACTTTGGGTAACTGTCCAGGCAGCCAGATGTTTCTGTCATTTCTCACATATATTTGGAAGTTGCTTGCTTGCACTACCTGCTTACTCAGTCAATATTTCCTTTGTGGGTCTCTGAGGGAGTTGAAGATTAGGTAGTTATATAGTTTTCCTTGTTTATCTGATGGAGAAAGCAAATTATGATAGAAAGTAAATTAGGTACAAGACTTTGGACTCACCAAGATAGCGCAGATATGGAGAATTTTCTCTGAATTTTTCCAATGCAAACGGAGTAGACATTGTTGATATATTTATTGCCTGTATATATTGTATATAGTTATTGTACTTATTGTATGTAGTTTTCTTGTATTAGTTATAGCCTTCCTTCTATTGTAAACAAAAAAGGGAAATGTAGTGATAGTTCATATGTGTTTTAATAAATAAAGCTTGCCTGAAAGTCAATGCAAAGCAGCCACACTAGTTAGTCATACAGGCCAGTCAGTGGTTGCACACACCTTTAATCCTAGTAGCCACACTAGTCAGCCATAGAGGCTGGGTGGTGGTGGTACACATCTTTAATCTCCACACTAGAGAGAAATATAAGGTAGGATGAGACAGGAACTGGCTTTTCTTTCAATCTGAAGATTTCAAAGAGGTAAGATCTCTCTAGGGGCTTGGCTGCTTTTGCTTTTCTTATTTTCAAGTTGACCCCCAATATCTGTCTCTGTTTTTGTTATTATTCATGCTACACTCATGTATAGAATTGACAAAGAAAAAGCACCCATCCCTCTTTATGAATTTCTTACTTTGACCCATCCTTACAATGTATAGCTAGACCCTTTTTGTAATGTGTTAGTTATTTTTTTCTTATTGTTATGGCCAAACACCTGACAAGCAACATAAAGGGCAAATGGATTTGTTGTGGCTTGCAGTTTGAGGGATTACAGTCAGTCATGTCTGGGAAAGCAAAACAGTAAGAGCAAGAGAATCACTATACCATAGTCAGAGTCAGGAAGCAGAAAATGAACAGGAAGTAGGCAGGATCATAAAATACCAAGGCTGGCCCTGCTGCTACGGTCCCAGCTTTACTCCAGTAAAGCTCTTACACTAAAGGTTCCAGAACTTTCCAAAATAGCATCACCCACCAGGAACCAAGTGTTCAAACACATGAACCACTGGAGAACATTTCACATTCAAATAACACCATCATTGTTTCATTTTGGAATTTCATCTGACTAATAATGAAAGAGACTTGGCTGCATGAATTGACCATGTCTAGAGTAAAGCAGTTTATATAAAAGCTTCTATTTTCTTTTATAATATTACAATTGCCACTACAGACCCAACTGCCATGTCTTTATAAAGGCAGAAAAAATGGAAAACACAAGTAGTACAGAAACAACAGTTCCTCAAAGTCACAGGCCACAATACTTTTTTGGACATTTCATTAGACACCAAACCTCAGAATGTAGGGTTAGAGCCATTGCTTGTGGTAAATTCTGGCTGCATGAGTTCCTACAGAAAAATAAGCATTTACCTCTAGTATAAGAAATAAAAAGCAAGTTTCATAATTCATCAAAATATCTGATAAAATGCCAGACTCTTTTAAAGAGTATCTGTACATTTTATATTAATATTTTATATTTTTGCTACAAATTCTATTAGGTAACTGATAGTCCAAAGTTGCCATACAGTGTTCTGTTAGCACAATGATTTACATAGCTAATGATTGATTTGAAATTTTCACCATCACGGGTATTTATTCAGATTTTACCCATGGAAAAAGCACAATTGGGTCAAGAAGGACACAGCATTATAATTATAATATATGTAGCTTTAGTCAAGTATCTCTGCAATTAAGACACTTTATTACACCATGCAGCTTCTTAGTTCTATCACTCATAACATCATTGATGTCTACCCCTCCTTAAACCCTGAATGTCAATAATCTTTCAGTCTCTCAGTAATTATGTTATTTCACAAGGATGGGATCAATAAAATCATATGTTGTTTAAAATAGTGTTTGCTCACTCAATATGATTTCCTTCGGGTTCTTGAAGTTATTGTACATTTACGTCATGTGGATCTTTTTTAATCAAGACTGTGTGAGTTTGGTGTGTTTCATTAATCATTTATTCAGTGAATGGCATGTGGATATTTTCTAGTTTGAAGCTACTAAAATAAAGGTTCTAGGGACATACATGCATGAGTTCCTACAGAAAAATAAGCATTTACCTCTAGTATAAGAAATAAAAAGCAAGTTTCATAATTCATCAAAATATCTGATAAAATGCCAGACTCTTTTAAAGAGTATCTGTACATTTTATATTAATATTTTATATTTTTGCTACAAATGTATGACAAATTTACTGTTTAATGTCTTCATTGACATTTGATATTATTGCAATTTTTATTTGGATAATCTGATAGTCTCATTGCTTATGTCTTTGTGTATCCAGTGACTAATGATGTAGATAGCTTCATCTTCTGTCTGTATGGCATTCTTGAAGAAATACCTCATTTTTGCTCGTTTTAGTTTGTTTATTCATTTTAATGCTGTTTTAAATCTGTTTATATCCTACATTTAAGTTCTACAAAAATATGTGAGTTACAAATGCTCCCCTTTTCTCTGCTTCACTATATAATGATCTTCCATAGAGGAAGGATTTAAATTAAGTTAGGTTTGAGTTACCAAAAATTTAGACAGACACTCCTGGCTCAAGAAAATTGGCTGAATTTTGACAGGAAAGGTGTTTACTGTGATATTTCATTTTGGAAGTTCCACATCCTTTGTATCAGCACCATGGACTGGTATACTGTCTACCTAAATACTCAAATAGCATCCATTTAGTATCATAGAGGCATTGAGCAGAGCTTGCTACTTCTGGCTTATATTGATACTTCTGTTAATAATTGTGGGGTCATGTATTTGAACACTTTGTCCATAAAAGTGGATCTTGATGGTGATATTCATTTCCTATTCTGGCCAGCAATCTCAGTTCCTTGATCCATCAGGATGTGGGAAGCCATGGCCTCCCAGCCCTGCTGCTCTGTATGTTTCATACCACGGCCATGTTTTATTCACTATAGTAGATGTGTCCTTGAAACTGTAAACCAAAGTAAACATCCTTCCTTAAGCTGTTCCTGCCAATTCCGACAAATACGATTACTATAAAGCCATTAACTTATTAACCACTAAGCAAACTTCAGTGTCCACACATTCAAAAGAACACATGTAAAAGAACCTACCAAACAAATATTAACAATAACAAAGACACAGTGAGTGCAAGTTTTCAAAAATAGTTGTGATATATAAGAGAAAATTTTAAAAGTTTAAACCATCCTCAGGAAAAACAGGAATTGGTAGAAACTCCCTGAGCATGCGTTGGCATTGATCTTCCTAGACAAGATTTGAAGGAGCCACTCAAAGAACAAAGGAAAGTGTACCTGAAGAGTAGAGGGATAACATGGTTTTATCACAGTATAGATATCACACACACACACACACACACACACACACTAGAGCAGTGACTATTAAAGCAGAATTTGTGTGTGTGTGTGTGTGTTTTTCTATGAGACTGCAAGTTTTCTTGTATTTAAAATAAGAACCAATGGTTCTGATTTGCCTGAGACACATGAGCTGTTGTTCTTTCTTCTATTTAAACAGATGGGTTTCTCCAGTCATGTCCAAACACCAATCAATCCTCACACATTTGTAATGTAGTCACTGATGGGACGAGGCCATCAGAGCAGCCTACTTCCAGATTCCTCCCCTCATGTTTGAACTCAGCTCAGCCTGAGCTTTACAAGCCGGCCACCACAGGAATAAATGATGTCCCTTGCTTTGACTATGTTGCAGACCTCGTGGAGGGTGAAGGATGTGTCTCACATAAGAATTATTGGATTGATCCATTTACACGGAGATTGAGATGCTATGGATCTAGATTTGTTTTTGGTTGACTTCTCGCTCCTGCCATGCTTCCTGGGAGGCATACCAACTCCTCATAAGACTATCTCACACCAGGAATCCCTGCAACCGGAAGAGGGCTTTAAAAAATGTTTCCTACCCCAGGTCTATAAGTATATAAAAAGAGATACAAATCAAATATTTATTGATAATAAATCATAAAGAAATTTGTCACAAAACAATTTAGTGGTATACACATAATTTTTGCATTTATTTAAATGAAAGCAAATTTTCACATGACTTAGATAGATTGCGTTTTATTTTTCACATAAAAAAATTAAATCTTGATCAAACTTTTGTTACTTCAGAGTGCAGGATGTCTTCAATTCATTTTCAGAGTTTATGGACATTATTAGTTCATAATCATCAGTGCTAAGATCTGCTTTGTATAAATGCATGGTACAAAGTTGCAGAAGTATACATGGGGGCACTTCAAAAATTTTTGGAAATTTGTTTCTAATACCAAGGCAAAAAACAAAACAAACAACAACACAAAATTTTATATAATTGAAACTGGAAATGTAAACAGCAATTTTAACATCAAACATTTTATTGATAGTACAGTATCAACCAAATCTTTGCTTTCTATAATTAAATCATTGAGTTTCAGTAATAGCAGAAAATTGTATGTATGTTTAAAAAACAAACAAAAATTAAGCAAGCAAACAAACAAAACTCCTCTGAAATTCACAGCTTGCAATTGTCTTCATTGTGTTTCAGGCAGCATTAATTTGCACTGCCTGTCATTTCCACACTCACAGTGCTGAGTGATCATGGTGTAAGCCAGAACAAGACTGCACTAAAAACTTACAAGGCGGCAGCAGCAAACAACACCAAAAATGCCTCAGAGCCATCACACTCAAATTTCAATTACTTGTGGTTCGTGACATCTTCAGAACCTCTTCCCTGCTACCAAATACTGTGTGACCCCTCCACATCCTGCTGTGAGTGGTTACCTCCGTCTGAGATTCTGTTAGCTGAGGAACTCGCTTAAGCTCATAATTGAATCTGAAGAGCTTGTTTCTCACTATTAAATGGTTCTTCTTCTTGGTGTGACTTTGGGGAGAAATAGTATTCTAGCTCTTTTCTGTGACAATTAGATAAAAAGTCTCAATTTACTTTTGTATTTGCTAATACAAGTTCAGTTTTGCTCTTTTTTCCTGTTCAGAATTCCAAGCACTTCACCATGGAGTTAGATAATTATCACTTACTTCTGAACACCAATAACACCCAGCCCTAAATTATGTGGGTCTCATTTTTCTCCCCTCATTGGGCAGCTACGTTGTTTAGTAAGGGATCTGGCCTTTATGTTATCGCCTGCTTTTAAACATGTTGCGTTTTGGCCAAGACATACAATGTGCATGGCATACCGACTCATGTTTCAGAAATTGTTCTACCTCCTTGCACACGTTTAACTTTGAACATTCTTGAAAGTTTGAAAGTAACATCTATTTTACATACAGGTAATTCGGAGGCATACACAAAGTGATTGAGCTAATTTATTATTTTTAAGGCCTCATATTTACATTCCTCATGTTCATTGATCAGAAAGAATTTTTAAAATCTCAGAATGAATGTTTTTTGTCATATTTTCATTAAATTTGGTTGTTTTTTGAGGAGCATGGCTATTACATCAAGTGTTGACTTTCTCAAAGGGAACTGTCTCTCTTTAGTCCTCTTAATATTATGTAGCCTGGATTCTGTTCCTGGCATTAGCATGTTTCCTTTGTGAAACATCACTGGAATAATTTTTGTCTTTATTTCCATGTTGCAGTATCAGTTTGCACTATGCTGTGCAGTCAATAAAATGTATATGGGCTGCTAAATATAAAGAACTAAGCTACTTAGCCCCAGTTCATCACTGTTGTTAATTTGTTTGAACTTGTTTATGATATCTCAGTTGATGTTTGATATTTATAATCCTCTCATTTTCTTTGCAATTATCCATTATTTTTCAGGTTATACTCTTCACTCTGTATACATACAGAAGGTTTGCAATCTCTTTCCCAAGCAGTTCCTTGCTTCATGCTTTACCACAGTTGCAGAACTGGACTTGTGCAGATTCTCTATTTGAACTATTTTCAGTTTCCTCACAGACGTAGCCTGCCATCTTGAAGCCAGATGTCTTTCGCAGACATATGAAGTTACACATGATCTTTGGGGGAGATAACGTTTTTTTTTTTTGTATGTCAGCCATCATTTACGGCTTTAAACTTCCTCTTGTGCAACTCTGTTTTCCGTTCCCAGTGCTATGCTGTGCTTGCTGTCTGATTGCTGATATGGTAAAATCAGCAATGTGATAAGATGGAAATCCCCTACCATTCTAATAGAATATGGATTCAGAGCCAAAACTGCACACACCACAAAGGAAATAACCCAGCAGTTTTTTTAACACAGAATTTTTGAGTAATTCGACTACTTGCTGCTTATTTGGAATTCAACATTCAACAAAATGATACTTCAAGGAAACTGTAACATACAGCTAGATTATATATAAGGGTGAAAATAAAAATTACCCCTAAAATTTTAATCCAAAATTTAGAGATTCAGGATACATATACTGGGTACCTACTGTGGTTCAGGGACTAGTTGGTTGTACAAAGGTAGAAAAAGCAACAGCTAATTGTGATGACTTTAGACAAATCAGCAGAGATAGTCCCAAGAGAGATTAACTATTTTTAGGTTGTTTTTCTATCCTCTTTTAAACAGATGGCAAAACCCCCAACAGAATTACTGCAGGAAGTGGTTTCCTTTTTATAAAAGGTATGATTAGAGACCCTGATAGAAAACACTGTGTAAGTCAGGTGTCTGGGACAAGATAAAGCAATTACTTTTTTGTTGTTGTTTTAGGTGTTACAAAACAAGTGAAGTTCTAAAGAAATAGATTCCCCAGAAATCACACACACACACACACACACACACACACACACCCAAAGAATATATTTAAGGAAAATAAAACATGCTGATAAATTATATACAAGTGACAGTGAAATTACTAGTAAAATTTTAGCCCCAAAATCAGAGATTTAAGGTACATTTACTGTGTGCTACCTGGTTGTACAAACGCAAACAAAATGTGATATATATCTTTTACTACATTTCTAAAATAAATATATCTATATCCATTGCTAAAGTTATACTTACACATGTGTATAGAATGGTTTTAAGGCACATTTAAAAAGCGAATTGTACAGGATAAAAAGGCAACAGGTGGGCTATGTTTTGTGTTGGTGAAAGATATGCCTACCATATGAGATTATGAAAAGCTATGAAAAGAGGAAGCATGTATTTGTTGACATGAACAATTAATTAAATGAGTGTCATTAACAAATAATTAAACCAGTACAACTAAAGTCAAGATCATCAATCATGTAAAATTAATTATGGCAATGTTGCTAATAACAACTTCCATTTTTGAATTTGAATGAATATTTTGGAGAGAAGATATATGTCTATCACCCTCAGAATAGTGATTCCCAGAACCTATTTTGAGTCAGAAACTCCCAAAATATTTGCAAATTTATGGTCCTACTTCCTGAAATATAAAATCATTGAAAGCAGGGGATTGGTCGTATGGTACTTCACACCTGCCCCATTTATTGACTGATGCTCTGTTCAATATAGCAAAGAAATGGAACCAACGTAAGTGTTCATCAACAGATGGATGGACAATGACATTCTGGTACATATATGAAACGGAATACTATTCAGCTCTAAACAACAAAAAAGTGAATCCAGAAACTTTGCAGGAAAATAGATTGACTTTCTCAGAAAGGAAAACACGTATGCTCACCCTCATATGCAGGTGTACATATGTAAATATATATTCTCATGCGTATAATATGTTTAGAAAGGAGAACAAGAAATGGAAATGGAAAAAGAAGACAAAGTCTTTACTAATGAGTTTACATGTATTTTGTAATTGCTGTAAGTCCTTTAAAAATAAGTCCTTAAAGGGGCAGTGTCTACTCATGAGTCCATGAGGAGCTGCTGCCTTCCTGGGAAATGTGATTTTTTAAAAACTAAGTTGTTCAAAATGAATATTTCTGTTGGTTTTAGTCCTTTATCAGCACTGTTAAAAGAAGTACATTTATTTCTTTAAGAATGAGTATAAGATGTCCAAATAATAGTATGATGGTTATTAGAAGTATGTTTAAAATAATCACAATTTTTAAATCTCTGAGCATTTCTGGAAATGCTGATTTATTTTCCCTGAATCTCAGAGTAACACCAAAGGAGATGGAAAACACTGAGAAACTTGTTTGTTTGTTTCATTGTATGCGATAACTCTAAAATACATCATTGAAGATGAAAAAGATACTTTGTCTAAAAAATAAACAAGAACCAAATATGAGAAGAAAAAGTTAACACACTGATTAAAAGGCAATAAGGATGATATCTTTCATGAGTTAGCATTTATTTGATTTTTCAACTTCCACTACAAGTACCTTTTTAAACAGTCATTTTGATGCTGGGTAATGAGATTCAATTGATAGTCATATAGGTAAATCTATAGTTCAATAAAACTGCTATAAAATGGGCTAATATAAGTATCTTTTAGATTGGTCTCCAAATGCAATTATAAAATCATGTAGTAATTCTGAGCCTCCTTCAACTGCAGCCCCGGAGAATCAACAAAGGGAAGATGATAAGGAGAGAAGAAATGTACCAAAATTTCTCTGGAGTGAGGGAAGGGATGGATTTAAAATTACAAGTGTGAGAAGGCATTGGTTCTAGATGACAGGCAGGCCAGGAAGCACTCAAGTAAGCACAGGAGAATAGCATTTCATTTTTCTCCACCATTGACTTGATACACAGAAGATGACGGTGTCTCTAAGAAATCAGGAAAATGGCAACATTTTAAGTCACCAAATTATCTGAAATACAAAAAAAAAAATGGAGATTGGCAGAGCTTTAAACTCATAACATATTTTCTGGCTTTTAAAGCTCTATGAGGTGAAAAGCAAGCAAAGTAACATGAAAATCCAAACCTCCCCGCACGCAGTCCCAGGAAATCAGCAACATTTGGACAGAGAGACTCCAGTGCATGCACCAGGAACCCACAGCTTGTTCTTTGGGGATTTTCACTATCTGGGAAGGTGACGCTATAGGCAGAGCATCCCAGATCAGTGGAAATAAGACCCTAGCAACTAATGGTGGGCCACCACAGAATATTGGAGACAAGAGATGAAACATGATCAACATGAAGCTTAAGTTTTTATATGTATTGTTTGAGAAAGAATTTGAAGGAAACTCTAAAACAAATTGAAAAAATAGAGAAGACCACAAGATAAACTAGTTTCTTCAACTATAGCAAGTACTGAATACTGACTATTGATAGACTATGACAGGATAGAAAACAGCATCTAACTGGAGAGACAGCTCAGTAGTTAAAAGTGCAAACAGTTCTTGTTGGAATTCCATCCCCAGAACCCACACATTGGATGGTACATAATCACCTGTTACTCCAGCTTCGCGATGCCTCTAGAACATATATGCACAGGTCCCCTTATAGACACACACATGCACACACATGTAATTAAAAATAAATCCTAAAAGAGTATGGTATCATATCACATGTTCAATTAAAACTAGAGAAAGAAGACCCTGAGAGGATACGGTGGAAAGAACAATTGCTTATCATAGAAAATGCTTTCAATAATGGTGCATAATTAAATTATGCCTTAATGACTTTAAATGTGAGTGGTCTAAATCTTAGCATCAAAAGACTAAGAGTGTCAGAATGGGAGTGAAGGGTATAGACACTTCCTGTATGGTGTTCCTATACGCTACTCTATAGAGGGTACTCTATAAAAACGTGTCTTAATACAATGAGAGAAACAGGTAAGAAGATAAGGATGGAGAGACAAACCACACAAGACAAAATAAAACTTGAATAGTTATCCTCATTACAGAAGAATCACACTTCAGAACAAAGAAAATTGTCATGTTTAAGGAATGGCATTGTATACTGACCATAGGAAAAGATTGGAAGAGCCAGAGAACCAAGAAGTTTGCTGCCAGACTGTGCTTTCTAGATGTGACAGCAAAGCTTCACCCCTGAAATCTCAACAACATGGTTGCCTAAACAAGACCTGCACAATGGCAGTGCCAATGTGGAAGGAGGAAATCAATTTCATGGGACCCCACCACTAGGTGGATCAATACAGGCAACTAATACCTATTGAGAGAAGAAGCATCAGACTTTCCCAGAATTACTGCCCTAACTGTAAGCACCCTAACTGGCTACCCAATACCAAGAAGCTCCTAAAACATATACATATAAGAAACAATAATTGGATTCAGCAGTTTTAATTTATATATTCATAAATGCACACATGTGCAATCACACATACACACCAATAATTAGAGGAAAAGAGGCCATCAGCTTGAAAGGCAATGGGGAGTGGACATGAGAAGGGTTAGAGGCTAGAGAAGATAAGGGGACAGTGATATAATTATACATTGATTAAATTTTAAAAGGAAAAACGTCTCTCAACTAATGAAAAGGGTTAATTTTCAGAAATATGTAAGAAGCATTACTGTATCTTCATATACTAACAGCTTACCAAAATTGATAGACCAAGACAAACAGACAAAGCCACTGTCCGTGCTGAAAATATCTTTAGTGCCCTAACAGTGACCTCAGCAGTGAGACCATAAGTAAACATGGAGATGAATTGTATCAGCGCACTTGATCTAATTGACGTTTAGAGAAAACTGTAATAATAGGAGAACACACATTGATTTCAAGCTAACATGGAATATTCACAAAGATCAAATTTGGGGTCATAGATTTCCTAACAATTTTATTAAGGTATAAATCATAGGTACAATGTTCTTACATTATAATGAAATCTAGCTAGATATGAATTCCCCCTCCACACACAAAAACCCTAAGAAAATTACATTTGAGATTACATAAAAATTTTCATTGATAAGCGAGTCAAGGAGGTCTCAGGAGAAATTGAAAATGATTTTGAACTAATTTAAAATAAAAACATAAAAGTTTGTAAAAATCAATAATTATAGGCAAAATATATTATTGAGTGCATAAAAAAGAAAAAGAAATTGTCTATACTAAGTAACTGAAGTTTCCAGGTTTGAGTATTAGAAAAAGAAATGCACCTTAAGCTGTGACAGGCATTTTAAGCTGAAAGCAAGCTTACTAAGAGGAAAATTTTAGCAGAAATCAGTGAAATTGAAAGCAAGAAATCAATAGAAAAAAATCAATGAAACCAAAGTTGATTCTTTTAAAATATCAAGAATAATTTTATAACTATATAAAACATCTCCAAGCAGTCCTTCCAAGACTAAAGGAAAGACACCTCAAATAAGACTTCTAAAGAAAGTTCTGGAAGAACAGAAGTGATTCCAAACAGCTCCTTGGAAAGCCAGGGTACAATGAAGATAATTAAATAGGTGATTATAGACTTTAAAACACTAAAATTCATGCAAAATTAACACATACAACAATAGCAGGTAAAATGAGAGATGGAGACGCAGAGTCCAAGTATGCTAGGATCTGGTATCAAAGAAGTAATAAAACCCATAATTGTGTTGGATACGCTGAATCACACATCTTTTCTCTCAAGATCTCTAAACACTAAAGGAATAGTTAAGGGATGTCTACCTTCTCCAATTAAATAGAGAAAAAACAACATAATAGTAAGCACCTCTTAATTCAATACAGACAAGAAGGGGCTGAAGAATGAACACAAACCGATCTGTGTCATGTAATGCAAATTACTATTGACCTATGTATGCCAATAATTAAACATAAACCAAAGACATGCTGCAGTAAACGACGAACACCTCAGAGTTCTTGCGTAAGTGACATGGTGATTGAAGAACTGCATCACAAGCTGTGACACAGAAGGCTTTAAAACAAGAGAATTAAAAGCATTGCTACCGTCACAGCTGAAAATGATGACAGATACAAGCCCTCAGCCAATGCGCACACAGTTACACATAGGGAAATGTGTCAGACACAACAGGCATAGAACTGAAAGATGACAAGACCAATCGTCAGCAGCATCGTGAGATTCCATCATATCTTCTGCATTAGCAGAGAACAGGGGCAAGTGCCCTTTTAAATTCAGATTTTTCCAAAAAGACAACATTTTGAAAATCTAACAAGCAAGCAAGACTTTTGAAAGGAATAATTGTGATTTGTCTATGATCTGAGCCTTAAAATTACAGATGTCAATTCTCTTTTTTCTTTTTTTTAAAATTTTTTTTCCATTCAAAAATTTCCACTTCCTCCCCTCCTCCCATTCTCCTCCCTCCCCCTCCAGCCTTAAGATAGGGCTGTGGGAAGTCCAAGGCCCTCCCTGCTCCATCCAGGCCTAGGAAGGTATGCACCCAAATAGACTAGGGTCCAAAAACGCCAGTACATGCAGTAGAAACAAGTCTCAATGCCATTATCAATGGCTTCTCAGTCAGCCCCCATTGTCAGCCACATTCAGAGAGTCCGGTTTGATTGCATGCTCATTCAGTCCTGGTCCAGCTGGATTTGGTGGGCTCCCATTTGATCAGGCACACTATCTCAGTGGGTGGACCAACCCCTCACGGTCCTGACTCCCTTGCTCATCTTCTCCTTCCTTCTGCTCTTCAACTGGACCTTGGGAGCTTAGTACAATGCTCTGATGTGGATCTCTCTCTATCTCTATCTCCATCCATCGCCGGAGGAAGATTCTATGGTGATATTTGAGATAATCATCAGTGTGATTATGGAGGAAAGCCAGTTCAGGCCCCTCTCCTCTGCTGCCCAACGACCTAGCTGGGGACATCTCTGTGGACATCTGGGATCCCCTCTAGAGCCAAGTCTCTTGCCAACCCTAAAATGGCTCCCTTAATGTAGATATCTTCTTCCCTGCTCCTACATCCACCCTTCCTCCATCTCAACACTCCCACTCCCCCAAGCTTTCCGCAATCCTTCCCTTCCCCCTTTCTACCCCTTTTCCCTTCCTCACCCCACTCACAACCCTACCCACACCCCCATGCTCCCAACTTTTGCCCAGCGATCTTTCTGCTTCCAATTTCCGGGAGGATCTATGTATGTTTTTTGGGGGTTCACCTTGTTATTTGGCTTCTCTAAGCTTGTGAACTATAGGCTCAATGTCCTTTATTTATGGCTAGAGTCCACTAATGAGTGAGTATATACCATAGTCATTGTTTTGGGTCTGGGTTGTCTTCCTCGGGATAGTGATTTCTATTTCCATCCATTTGCATGCAAAATTCAAGATGTCATTGTTTTTTTTACCACTGAGTAGTACTCCAATGTGTATATATTCCACACTTTCTTGATCCATTCTTCCATTGAGGGGCACCGCGGTTGTTTCCAGGCTCTGGCTATTACAAATAATGCTACTATGAACATAGTTACACAAATGCTTTTGTAGTATGATTGGGCATCTCTTGGGTATATTCCCAAGAGTGGTATTGGTGGATCCTGAGGTAGGTTGATTCCCAGTTTTCTGAGAAATCACCACACTGATTTCCAAAGTGGTTGCACAAGTTTGCATTCCCACCAGCAATGGATGAGTGTTCCCCTCACTCCACATCCTCTCCAGCATAGGCTATCCTTGGTGTTTTTGATTTTAGCCATTCTGACAGGTGTAAGATGGTATCTCAAAGTTGTTTTGATTTGCATGTCCCTGATCGCTAAGGAAGTTGATCATGACCTTAAGTATCTTTTGGCCATTTGAACTTCTTCTGTTGAGAATTCTCTGTTCAGTTCAGTATCCCATTTTTTAACTGTGTTATTTAGAATTTTAATGTCTAGTGTCTTGAGTTCTTTATATATTTTGGAGATCAGACCTTTGTCTGATGTGGGGTTAGTGAAGATCTTCTCCCATTCAGAAGGATGCCTTTTATAGATGTCAATTCTATCTCAGAGCAGGGCTCTGGAGTCTGACTGATATGTGAACTCTTCTATACATAGGATAGCTGATATTTCCAAAAGGTAAAGTTTCCAATTAATGAAAGAACAACATATTTTAGGGGAAAACATCTCAATTGCAGGGAAAAGAATCTACATGTTACAGAACAGTCTTGTAGATAGAGGGAATAAGAAATGTACATCGGTCTAACAGAACAAACAGAAGCATATTACAAAATGAGCAAGACAGCCATGATATAAACTAGAATAAGAACACACTTATTATAAAAGAACAAACATGAACTGATCCTCGAGTATAAGATAGTTTATCTAAGGAGCATCCAGTTGTAGATTGTTGAAATGCAATGTAAAACTGAGGGAGTATTAGTAAGAGTAGTTTTTTAACTTGCTAATTACTCTACTTGCTAAGTAGAATGTAGGCAACAAAAAACAAATATTAGCCTCAGCATAGGACCACAGCAGAATTCCAAGGAAAATGCATAGGAATCCAGTGCAAAGACAACTTTAAAAATCATTAACAATAATTTCTTAGAATTAAACCAATGAAAAATTAGGAACAGAGGGCTGGTGAATCTGCTTAGCAGGTAAAAGTACTTGCTGTTACAGCCTGATAATGTGAAGTTGATTTCCAGAACCCCCAGGAAGGTGGAAGAAAAGAATGCAAAGTTGTCTTCTGACCTTCACAGTTGCTCAAAAACATGTGCATACATATGTTCACACACACTTGCACACACACATATGTGCACACACCCAAACACACACACAAATGGGGTGACTTAGGGAGATGGTTTAGTCCACGAAATACTTGCCTCTCAAGCATGAATATTTGAATTCAATCGCCAGCACCTGCATAATGATGCCTAGTACAGTTGTGCACTTTGTCCCAATGCTGGGGAGGTGCAGAAAGGATCGATGGTGCTCTCTGGTAGCTTAATTGATGAGCTCCAACCCAGTGAAAGATGTTGGCTCAAAACAGATGAATGGCATTCCCAAGGATGATACTTGAGGTTGAGGGTCCTCCGATCTGCACATGTATATGAATATAATCCACACATGTGAGTGCATATGCACACACATACACACACACACTACATTTTTAAAAAATAGGAGTAAGGAGTTTGTCTTTTTACCCCTTTCATCTTCCCTCCTATTCATATTATACAGATGTTCCAAATTCATGTACACAGATATTCTAGTGTAATTAATACCACAGTAAGTAGATTATCAGTGATACAGTTACAAATGAATTCTTGAAAACAAACACCAGAGACATTGAATACTCAATGCTGGGGTGTTCCTACTGGAATGCTAATGCCTTACAATATCTCATTATTTCTAAATAATTGAATTTTAAAATTTAAACATTGATAGAATTCTAATATTCTGGCTAATTCCACCAACTAACTGCTCTTTGGTAGTATTTGTACAACTCTGTTTCAAATAGAAATCAAGGCAGTTCGGTACATAGAACACATACCATATCATGTCAGTCTCCTTCCTGTAGCTGTAAGTTTAGCTGCCAGCGGAAGTTCCCTAGGGAGTTTTAAAAATGTCAATCAGGTTCACAGCTGGAGAAAGAGTATTTTCTCAGAGAAAAATTTTAGCTACAAGAAACATAGTCTTTGTCATTTTGAACTCACATAAGGAGTTAAATTTAAGAAATTGTAACAAACAGCTTTTTACTCATAACTGAACTGGATAAGAAAAAAATAGAACAGATAAAGTGAAGGCTTTGCTGATTTCCTCATATCCCAGTTAGTCTCTGCAGCCGCCATGGTGGCCACTTGGCAGGCTGCCACATGGGTGGCCAGCTATTCAGTCCTGGAGAAAGAGAAGAATCTACATCCCACACTAAAACAAGGTCTCTCTGCTCAGCATCCTTGTCTTAAGTTGCAAGATTTTAGTCTTAGGTCTGAACAAAAGCCTCTGTAGTCAGTTTGCACATTGTGTTTTATTTCTCTTTCTCTTAAAAGTGAATGGCTTTACCCCCCCTCACACACACACAAACATTAAACACTGGTAGATGATGGTATTATGAGGCCACCAATATAATTTTATCATGAATATGTCTCATCAATTTTGGATTTGGTTTAATTAGGCAGAACGATTACTGTCTATTAATTATATGTCTACTGCATTTTCAAAGAAAACAATTAAAGCTGATGCATCTAATAAACTTAAGTTACTGAAAATTTGATTTTAAGCAGAATATTTCCTTCCCAGTGTTATCCAAAATGCTCAGATGAAATTGTAGGAGAACTATTCTGTTAGTCAAGCGAGATGAATGTACACACATACCATGAACACTATCCCTCTTGCAAACATTCACATATGTACACACAAGAATGTCCTAATAAGGATATTTGAAAAGACAATCCCAAAGAGACATTCGAATAATATATATTTAAACTACAATTCTTTTTAAAAAATAAATAAATTTATTTATTTTACATCCAGGCCACAGTGTCCCTTCCCCCCCTCCTTCCAGTTTCTCTCCCACAAGCCCCTGTGTTCCATTTCTGTTTAGGAAAGGGCTGGTCTCCCATGAACATCAACAATGCATGGCTTATCAAGTTTCAGTAAGACTAAGCAACTCCACATGTATTAAGGTTGGACAATGCAGCGATCCAGTAGTATGAGGAGTAGAGTTCCAAAGACCTGTGAAAGAGTCAGAGACAGCTCCTCTTCCCACTGTTAGGATTCCCACAAGAGAATCATGCTATACAACCATAACATATATGCAGAGTGCCTAGCCCAGTCCAATGTAGGCTCCCTGGTTGTTGGTGCAGTCTCTGTTGAGCTGCTATGAACCCAGGTTAATTGATTTTGTGAATTTTGTTATGATGTCCGTTACCCTTCTCACTCGTACAGTCCTTCCTCCTCCTTCAGGATTCGCTGAACTTTGCCTAGTGTTTGGCTGTGGGTTTGTATCTGTTTCAACCAGTTGCTGGCTGAAGCCTTTCTGATGACAACTGGGCTATGAACCAATCTGGTGGCAGGAGATGGCCAGTTCAGGCTACAGATCTGATATTGCTATGAGTATAAGTTGTGGTCTTCCTTGTAGATTCCTGGGAGATTCCCTTGCACCAAAATTTACCTGACCTCAAAATGCACCCCTCTTTCTATTAGTCTTTTTCAGTACTCTCCCCTTCCACACCCCCCAACATGATCTCTCAAGTTCCTATCCCGACATGCCCTCAAGGCCACTCAAGAATTTTTTTCTATTTCCCCTTCCCAGAGAGATCTGGGTATCCACGAATAAACTTTCCTTGTTACCTGGCCTCTCTGAGGCTGTGGATTCTGCATGGTTATCCTTTGCAGCTAAAATCTATTTATGGGTGAGCACATATCATGTTTGCCTTTCTCAGTCTGGGTTACCTCACTCAGGGTGATTTTTTTCTAGTTCTGGCCATATAATTTCAAATTTCCTGGTGTCCTTGTTTTTAACTGCTGAGAATACTTCATTGTATAAATGTACTACATTTTCTTTTTTATTTTTTCTTTGAGTGACATCTAGGTTTTTTCCAAGTTTTGGCTGATATAAATAAAGTTGCTATGAATATAGTTGAGAAAGTGTCCTTGTGGTATGACTGAGCAATTTTTGGGCATATACCCAAGAGCAGTATAACTGGATCTTGTGGTAGGTTGATTCCCAGTGTTCTGAGAAACCACCACACTGATTTCCAAAGTGGCTGTACTCCCACAAGCAATGGAGGAGTCTTCCCCTTATTCTACATCCTCTCCAACATAGGTGGTCACTTCTGTTTTTAATCTTCACCTTTCTGACAGATGGCTATCTGTCAGATGGAATCTCAGAGTCATTTGTTTTGCATTCTCCTGATGGCTAAGGATGTTGAACATTTAAGGGTTTCTCTGGCTTTTGACATTGTTCTGTGGAGAATTCTCTCCTTAGATCTGTAACCCATTTTTAAGTGGATTATATGGTTTGTTGATATCTAGTTTCTTGAACTCTTTATATATTTTGGAAATCAGCCTTTTGTCAGATGTGGGGTTGATTAAGGTCTTTTCCCATTTCTGTAGGCTGTCATTTTGTCCTATTGATGGTATCTTTTGCCTTACAGAAATGTTCCAATATCATAACGTCCTATTTATCAATTATCCATCTTAGTGCCTGTGCTATTGGTGTTTAGTTCAGAAAGGTATCTTCTGGGCCAATGCATTCAAGGCTATTTCCCATTTTCTCATTTATCAGGTTCAGTGTATCTCAAATTATTTTGAGGGCTTTGATCCACTTGGACTTGTGGTATGGGAGGTCCTTCTGTATATGTGTTGCTATTATTGGTTAATGAATAAAGAAGCTGCCTTTGTCTGTGATAGGGAAGAGCTAGGTGGGGAAAACTAAACTGAATGCTAGGAGAAAGAAGGCACAGTCAAGGAGAAGTGATGTGCTGGAGGAGGCCACGTGATGATTCCTGGCTGCCCAGCCTCAAAATAATCGCACAGAAACTGTATTAATTAAATCATCCCTTGGCCCATTAGTTCTAGCTTTTTATTGGCTAACTCTTACATATTAATTTAATCCATTTCTATTAATCTGTGTATCATGATGAGACTGTGGCTTACTGGGAAAAGTTCTGGCATCTGACTCTGGTGGGGCTACTTGGCTTCACTCTGACTTTGCCCTTCTTTCTCCCAGCATTAAGTCCAGTCCTCCCTGCCAAGCTCGGCTCTGCCTGCCCTGCTCTGCTATAGGCTCAAAGCAGTTCCTTATTCATTAATGGTAATCCCAGCATACAGAAGGAAATCCTACATCAGCCATGTAGCCCTGCTGGAGACAGATGCCAGACAGAACTTTACCCAGTAGGCCACATCCATGTGACGATACACAGATTAATAGAAATGGGTTAGCCAATGATATAAGAGCTAGCTAGCAATATGCTTAAGTGATTGGCCAAGAAGTGATTTCAAGTAATATAGTTTTTGAGTGATTATTTTGGTTCTAAGTGGCTGGGAACAAATTAACAGCCTCCCCCAACAAATTGACACCCAATGTGGTTGACTTTATCCATGTGAAACCTGAGAAAGTTTTAAAAGGAATTCTAGACACACACACACACACACACACACACACACACACAAAATGAAGTTTAACACAGCTTCTTGCTCCGTTTGCTAGCGGTGTGCCACAGCTCCTTTAAGAGAGGTCTTCCTGATTCAGTGGTTTCAAAAAGAAAAAAGAAAAGAAAGAAAAGAAAAACAAAAAACCATGGAGGTTTCCTGAGCCATGCTGCCAGCATGCGGTCTGACTCTTATTGGAGGTTAAGCTATGGAGCATTTAAATGGAGTTTGAGAACAGAGTGCTACAACTTGCTTCATGGCAACACAGACCTGCTGTGACCTGACCCTAGATGTGGAGTGAAGAGAATGGCTTTCAGAGGCTATGAATAAACCTCTGACATGTTGGACTGGGGAGTGCCAAAAGGCAAAGCAACCTTAGACTAGTAATGCTGCTTAGCATTTTGAGAAGCATTCCTAGACAAAAAAGGATTTCAGATACACAATAGGACAGATTCAAGCATAAAAGACCTCGAAACAAGATACAGTGTGTTTAAAAAATGTGCGTAGGGTTGGGAGAGGGAAGAAAAATAGTAAAGAGACAGTAAATGTAATATAAAAGAGTACAGACAGTCATAGATTAAAGGAGTAAATTAATAAACAAATACTGAACTTTTAGAAAAAGTAATAGAGTAAGTAAAAATAAGCCACGTAAAGACAAAATACACACAGAGAATTTGGATTAATAATAATATTGTGTTTTCTTTAAATTATTTGACTGCAAAGGAGCTAAGTACAGAGAGTCATTTCATTGTATGGGCTGCTAAGCTAAACCAACCTATATGTTTTAAAGGTTTCTTAACTTCAAAATTTGAATCTAAGGATATGTTGCTTTGGAAAAGACGTTCTTCTCTTGTTTCCACAAAGGATGAGAACCTATGGATTCATTCCAGACTAATGTGGTTTGATGGAGGGGCAGGAGGTTGAAACACACAAAGACACACACACACACACACACACAGACAGGCAGACAGACAGACAGACAGACAGACAGAAAGACAGAGACATGGACCTCTAGTCACTGATAAGAAGCTCTTTATTCAATAGCACCATGGAGGCTTATATACCCAACAGTCAGGTGGGCCAACAGGTGAAAACCTTATCCTCTGATCCTCAAGGCAAGGCAACACATGCTCATGAAGCAGAGCTGGTAAACAATTTTGACACAGCTTTCAGTAACTCAAATGAAAAGGAAAGTAAAGATCTCTAACAGGGAAGAGCAGCTGAAGGCCAAGACTCCAAATGGTCCCAACATCTCCCCCGTAAATTTTTTATAAGACAGAAGACCCTCCTGTCTTAGGTCATCTCAGAAGAGTAAATCCTTACCCATCTTTGGGAGGCCCCTTCCCTGTCTTAGGTGGGCCCTCTTCTGTAGAAGTTGCCTGTCTACAGAGGAGTCTTCATTGTTTGTACAGTATTTGCAACCAAACCTGGGGTTCATCGGAGTTAACTGGCCAACAGGCTCAGAAGGACTTGCTAAGTGACCATATGCTGCATTCTCATGGATTGTCTGATCTTAGAATTCAGAGATGGGTGCCCATGGCAACAGATGTTAAGATTGCCAGCAAGAGGGTACCCAATCACCACTGGACCCAGCCTCCCATTTGGGCTATGGTATTCTACCAATCCTTTGGCTAAAACAGGGGGCACACAAGTATTGACAATCTGGTGTGTTAATTGTAATATTCCAAAGGCCATTGAAGTAACCATTGAGCTGTTTCACCACATAAGAGGCATTAGCAATATTAACAGGTGTCATACAAATGGAATGATAAAAGTGTGAACAAGACATTTGTTGTACAAGCCATAAGTCCACCTGCCCCTACAATAGGGCAGTCTGTTGATTTAAATTCAAAAGTCCAAATTTAATGTGGACATTCAGGGCATTCTGAGTCTGGAGAGCATTGTTGATTTGTCTTGCCAGTTTATCCACAGTGTCTGACACCAATGATGTTTGTGCCATTGCCAGTCCTGCGACCATGGCTACTGCAGCAGACACCCCGATGACAGCAACCACCAAAGCTGTCACTCCAAAATCTCATTTCTCTCAATACAGGGTCATCTCAGTCTTAAGTCTTTTTGGTAACTGGCAGTGGTATGATGGCTGGTACTCTAATCAACAAGGCAGCACTGGTGTAGTCATCCCAGGAGTTGCTCAGGCCACAGTTTCTGAAAGAACCACCAAGAATATCTTTTCCCCCAAAAGGTGCTATTCCATATGCTCACACCATAGACTCTTGGCCTTGAAGAGCCTGGAACCGCCACTGCTTTCTCATTGCTCTGTTGCTGCCTTCTTGGGCAGCCCAGCAGGGTCTGTGCTCCACCACTTGTCACATTTGCTGATACTCCTGGCACCACCACAGCGTCTCGCAGGCTGGGCACTGACTGGGCCAGGGTAACATGCCTTTCACCACAGCCGCCTAGCTAAGCTCTGCTACAGCTGCCTTCTAGCCCCAGCTGCATTCGTTCTGGATCAAAACTGGTGCATGGAGTGGAGCAGAACTCAGGAAAGTAGGCTTGCTGATCTGGAACCACTGAAGGGGCCCCACTTATTAGACAATCTTTTAGGGAAATTGGGTGTCATCAACCTGTCTGGCTACTTCCTGCTGAGCGGGAGCGCTGCATTCTTGGGGGTATTTTACTGCAACATTTCAGGAGGTCTTGGTGAATCAAACCACATGAATCTCGAATAAATCCTCAGGTTCTCATCCTCTGCAGAGACAAAAGCAGAACCTCTTTTCCAAAACATCAAATCCTTATGCCCGTACTTTAAAGTCAAAATACCTTTCTTAGCATTTTTCATAATCAAATGTCTTTCTCCAGTCCAGAACACAAAAGACAACACAATCAACACAATACAAAAACATACATCTGTACACATTTTATCTTTTTGAGGCCTTCAATTCACCCTCCTTCCTCCTGTTTCAGAGGGTGTCCCATCTTAATTCTCCAATACGTCCCCTCCGGCCGGGGACAACCCTGTCCACATACTCCTTTCTCAGCTGGACTTCCACTTGCCTTGCCTGCATGGCCTGGAACCAAAGTCCGAGTGAAGGACATCAGGATTAATACATACCCCAATCCACCCTCACCTCTCAGCATTCCCTAGTGCCTGATCTCAGTGGAACCTCCAACTGCAGCACACAACGCCTGTCTGCGCTTCATGCGCTACCATACAGTTCGCAAGCTTCAGGCAAGGGGCTGGAGGTTGAAACACACAAAGACACACAGAGACAGCACAGACAGAGAGACAGAGACACGGACCTCTAGTCACTGATAAGAAGCCCTTTATTCAATAGCACCATGGAGGCTTATATACCCAACAGTCAGGTGGGCCAACAGGTGAAAACCTTATCCTCTGATCCTCAAGGCAAGGCAACACATGCTCATGAAGCAGAGCTGGTAAACAATTTTGACACAGCTTTCAGTAACTCAAATGAAAAGGAAAGTAAAGATCTCTAACAGGGAAGAGCAGCTGAAGGCCAGGACTCCAAATGGTCCCAACAGAGCGACCTCCAGGAACTAAAACTATGGCACTGACTGTATTTATGAGGAACAGCCATCTGAGCCTTGGATTCACTAGAACCTAGAAGATTAATCAACCGAATCACAAACAGCCCCAACCACACCTAGTAGAGGAAAAGAAGAGTAGAAAAGGTAAAAACACACACATACCACAAAGAGCAACACAACACCAGGAAAACCTAAAGACCCTACAACAGCAGGACTTGAACAACCAAATATAGATTAAGCAGAAGAAAATGATCTAAAAAATAACTTCAGGAGAATGTTTGAAACTCTTAAAGAGGAAATGAAAAATTCCCTCAAATAAATGGTGGAAAAGACAAACAAAAAATTGGAAGTCATCAGCAAATCCCTTAAAGAAAGCCAAGAAAAAGCAATTAAACATATTTAACAAACTATTCAAGACTTAAAAACTGAAATAGAGACAATAAAGAAAACACGAGCTAAGGGAATTATAGAAACAGAAATCATGAAAAAACAATCAGGAACCACAAATGCAAGCATGAACAGCAGAATACAAGAAATAGGAAATACGGGCCACCATAAAAGGCCAAACCTAAGAAAAATAGGTACAGAAGGAGAAAAATAGGTATAAAAGGAGAAGAAGTTCAACTCAAAAGCACAGAAAATATATTTAACAAAATCATAGAAGAAAACTTTCCCAACCTAAAGAAAAGAAGGGCCTATGAAGATACAAGAAGCTTACAGAACACCAAATAGACTGGATCCAAAAAAAGGTCCCCTTGCCACATAATAATCAAAACACTAAACATACAGAGTAAAGAAAGAATATTAAGAGCTACAAAGGAAAAAGGCCCTGTAACATATAAAGCTAGACCTATCAGAATTACACTTGACTTCTCATTGGAGACAATGAAAGCCAGAAGATCATGGTCAAGTGTACGCAGACATTAATAGACTATGAATGCCAGCCCAGACTACTATACCCAGCAAAACTTCCAATCATCATAGAAAGACAAAACAAGATATTCCATGACAAAACCAGATTTAACCACTACCTAGCCACAAACCCAGCCCTACACAAAATACTCAAAGGAAAACTCCAATCCAAGGAAGTTGGCTGCACCAACAAAAACACAGACAATTGATGGTCTTATAGCAGCAAATCCCAAAAAAGGAAAAAATGCACAAATGAACATCACCAACAAGGGAAACTAAATTAACAGGAAATAGCAATCACTGGTCATTAATATCCCTTAATATAAATGGACTCAACTCACCTTAAAAAGGGCACAGGCTAATAGATTGGATACAAAAACAGAATCCATCCTTCTTCTGCATACAAGAAACACACCCCAACCTCAAAGACAGAAATCATCTCAGAGGAAAAAATATTGGGAAAAAATATTCTAATCAAATGAACCTAAGAAACAAGTGGGTGTAGCAATCCAAATACCTAACAAAATAGACTTCAAACTAAAATCAATCAAAAGAGACAAAGAAGGACATTTCATATTAGTCACAGGAAAAATCAATCCATGAAGAGTAAATTTTAATAATGAACATCTATGCCCCAAATACAAGGGTACCCTCATATGTAAGAGAAAGCTTAAATCATACATTAAACTCCACACACTAATAGTGGGAGACTTCAACATTCCCTTCTCACTACTGGACAGGTCAGTCATACAAAAAAATGATTAGAGATATAAGGGAACTAACAGATGTTATGACTCAAACAGACTTAGCAGATATCTATAGAATATCCCCATTATTAGGAGACCTTATTAGGATTGCCTTCCTATATTTAAGGAAGTTTCCACTGTAATAGATTTACATATCATCCCTCAAATACCCCTCAATCCAGATGTCTCTCCCCATATGTCCTCCCCCAATCCTATATCACCCCACCAACTGATATTCACACTCTTATCCTTGCTCACTCCCAGTCCACCCATAAAATCTATTCTATTTCTTTTTTTTCAGGAATATCCATGTGTTTCCCCTAGTCTCTTCCTCAATACCTAACCTCTCATGGTCTATGGATTATAGTTTGGTTATCATTTATTTAATGAATATTATCAATATATAAGTAAATACATACCATATTTATTATCTGGGTCTGGGTTGCCTCACTTAGAATGATTTTTTTAGTTCTATCCATTTGAATGCAGATTTCATGGCGTTATTTTTTTTAAAAAACATGTAATATTTCTTTGTGTAAATGTACCATATTTTCTTTACCCATTCTTCTATCAAGGAACATCTTGATTGTTTAAGATTTCTGCCTGTTATGAATATGGCAACAATGAACATGATAGAGCAAGCGTCCTTGTGGTAGAATGAAGCATTCTTTGGGTATAACTGGATCTTGAGGTATAACAATTCCAAACTTTCTGAGAAAGCACCATGCTGATTTTCACAGAGGCTGCATACGTTTGCACTCCTACCAGCAATGAATGAATATTTCCCTTATTCCACATCCTCACCAACATGAACTGTTCCTTGTGTATGATCATAGCCATTCTGATAGATGTAAGATGGAATCTCAAAGTAGCTTTGATTTGCATTTCCTTTATGGCTAAGGATGTTTAACATTTCTTTAAGCATTTCTCAGTCATTTGAGTTTACTCTATTGAGAATTCTGCTTATATCTGTACCCAATATTTAAATTGGATTATTTGGAATTTTGATATCTAGTTTTTGAGTTCCTTATATATATTTTGGGTATCAGTTCTCTATCAGATATGGAGTTGGTAAAAATATTTCCCTGTTCTGTGGGGTGCTGCTTTGTCTGAATGATAGTGCCCTTTGTCTTACAAAAATTTTTCAGTTTCTTGAGGTCACATTTATCAATTATTGATAAATATTTATCAATTGTTGATATTATTGTCTGTGCTAATGGTTTACTGTTCAGAAAATTATTTCCTATGCCATTGAGTTCAAGGCTATTCCCACTTTCTTTTCTATCAGATTTATTGTATCTGGTTTAATGTTGAAGTCTTTGATTCATTTAGACTCAAGTTTTGTGCAGGGTGATAATTACAGGTCTATTTGCATTCTTCTACATTCAGATATCCAGTTAGACCAGCACCATTTCTTGAAGATGCTTTCTTTTTTCCAGTGTGTATTTTTGGCTTCTTTATCAAAAGTCGGGTGTCCATATGTATGTGTATTTATATCTGTGTCTTCAATTAGAGTCCATTGATCAATGTGTCTGTTTATATGCCAATATCATGACATTTTTACAAGACCAGAAAGCAAGCACAGGTGGTAGGATGAAGGTGGAATACAGAAAAAGAGAGAGACTCAACTGAAAGTAAAAAGGAAATAAGAAATGGCTGGTGATGAAAGACAGGCAAAAATGAAAATATTTAGGAACGTCATTTATGAAAAATCCTGACTAACACAATGAAATGATGCATATCCCATCTGTCATTGCAAATATGTGATTTGAAAGAAAATCCACTGTTGCCATGAGTTTACTGTCACCTCAATACCTTGATGTGGGAGTCCCCTCTGTGTGTTGTTTTTATTGATTAATGAATAAAGAAACTGCCTTGGCCTGATAGGGCAGAACTTAGGTAGGCAGAGAAGACAGAACTAAATTCGGGGAGAAAGAAAGCATAGTCAGTGGATGCCATGGATCTGCCAGAGACAGATGCTGGGAATTTTACCTGGTAAGCCACTGCTACGTGGTGATACACAGATTAATAGAAATGTGTTAAATTGAAACGTAAGAGCTAGCCAATAAGAAGTTAAAGCTAATGGGCCAAGCAGTGATTTAATTAATATAGTTTGTGTGTGATTATTTCAGGAATAAGTTAGCTGGGTGGCCAGGAAGGAACAAGTGGCTCTCTCCTTCCTGTTACAATACCTGGTATTCTGTGCCTCACCTACTATGCAACCGGAAAGAAAGACATGAGATTCCTTATAGTGTCCTCATCCAATGTTAATATTGCCAAGTAAGAATAACTGATAGACTCATCAATATATGCATATAACTCCATGTCCTTTGGTTTGCCCAGAAACTCTGACTTCAGAGATCTGTTAATGATTCTCTTATTGCTCTCAACTCTCAATTACTGTGTTTGCAGTAATGATAAAGTAAGCTAAAATGACCTGTTTCTACCTACAGAAAACTTCTGACATCAAATGAGCCAGCTTTCGTCTCACACCAACAACTAGTTCTATAATCTTTCAAACTCTAACTGGGTGTTCTGTGATTTAATTCAATAATAACACTAATTGCCTAAAGTTAGCATTGCATTCCACAAGTGAAGAACTCCAGCCCATGGAACTGCCTCAACAACAGGCATCAGCCACAACTCACAGACCACCAGGATTTGTGACCTTCTTGCTCTAAATCCAGGGCTTTGCCTCAACTCTCTGCTCAGGTCCATTTGTTTGCTATTGCATCTAACAAAACTCTCAGGAAAATGTGCCTACCAACTTCTAATCAAAGATGTTACATAGGATCCTGGGTAAGGGTCAGAGGAAGTGATACATAGAGTGGGCTCTAGGTTTCCAAACCAGACGCTTCTGGTCCACAGAGTGAGGATATGCACCATCCACAAATAAGAGTAGATTCATCAACTCAGAAGTTCTACAAAGGTCATCACTGAGAGTGTTCATGGGGGTTTCAATGTGTAAGTGTGGCAGATATTTAGTTTTCCGTTCTCTGGAAATTGGAGGCAATAGAATTGAATAGATTGAAGTTCTTGACTTCCAATCACAACTTGGGTATGAAAATACAGTAAAGACTCTGTATACCAAATTTAAGAAGAAGAAAATGAAGAAAAGAGAGCCCTGATTTCTCTGAGGACCTGTCCTGTCCTAGAGTTATGGAAGCTCCGATGGAAAGGTGCCTCATTACAACAAAAAAAGGCTATGATCTCTCAAAAAATAGCTTAAGGAACTTAGTCAGGAACTGGGAAACAATAAACAAAATAAAATTCGTGTTTCTTGTTATATGACATCTGTACTAGAAGTGCTGATTTTTTAATCTCTGGAGTAAATCATGTAATATGAATATACACAGTGTAAAATTTTCCTAAACTCATGACTGGCACAAGTCAGTTTTTATCCTGCATGCCCCAAGTCTTCCACATGTCCCCCTGGATAATACGCATTTGAATCAGGCTGAATATACAGAGAATCACTGGCCATGTTGGAAGATGGATCCTTTGCCAGAATCCCTTCCCCTCTCCAACAGCTTCCATTTTCCAGTTCCCATCCAGAGCATCCTTGACTACTGGGCTTTTGATTTGGTCTCTCATGCAACACTGGACATAAACCTTGTCCTCGAGAGAATGTAGTCCCTTCTTCCACTCCTCATATTTCTCAGGGCCAGGGGATAACCTCCCCATTCATTTTTTCCCCTCCTTGATCAGTATAATCCTAGTCAGGCATGCAGTTTCTACTTCTCGATTTGTGTTCATGCAGCACGGTCTGACCCTGCTCAGAATCCTGCTAGCCCCCTGAGGTTAGGATGAAAATTCACATCCTGTCTATGTGAATAAGCATCTTGGATCTTGTCATTAACCCAAATCCTCTGTTATTTCCACCCTGGGTTAAGCTCTTTGCTACCTTTGGACTTAGATTCTTGCTTTCCATCTTATTCCCTTTATGTCCTCGGATCTGAATTCAGCTATTTAATGTCATGCTTCCCTCAGTCCGATTTTTCCACTTTTTGTTGCTTGGACTCCATTCCTTACCATCCTATGAAAATACCAGGAAAGGAAATTGATTTTAAGCTTAGTATGTTAACAAGTCAGAGCCCAGTTTGCCGGTCCACATACAGACAAACACACACACACACACACACACACACACACACACACACACACACACACACACACCTAGTGAAAGAGGTGATTAAAACACTATTATGTTAGAAGTGTGTGAAAGGCGAAAAGTGATAGACAGAAAAAAAATAGAGATCCAGTGCTGTTGCTCCCTCAGTCTATACCTGTGATGCTTCAATTTTATGAGGACATGGCAGAAATGCTAGAAATTTCTCTTCCCTGTGAGTGTCTAACAGAGCCAAATGTTGACACAAACTCTATTATGCATTTTTGTTATTACTAGTTTCTCTCTAAAGTTGCAGGAAGTAGAAAAGAGTGGACTCTGAGATTAGTACAAATGTGTTCAGAAGCCAAAAGTTCTTCTATCTTTAGGTAGAATCAGAAGTAAGATATCTGAATACTTATTAAAGGACCTCATACTCAAGGCATGCCATTTAAGCCGAGAAGCATAGATGTGACTAAGGTTCCAGAGGAACCTGTAATGTTGAATTCTAGAATACCACTGAGCCAGTGAGCATTATTCGTTTTCAGTATTCAATTTGTTGCTGTATCTATGTGTGTATACATATGTATGTTTCTTTGTTGCCTAAGGGGACTGTTATGTGTCTTTCTCTACTGAATACATGCATATTTAGCTGTACTTATAGAAGAACCCAAGAACATTTGGGCAGGCAAGAAACAAAAAGAGGGTACTCAAGGGCAACTGTGACTCTGTGACCTGAGATTTACGACCTACCCCTTGATGCGGGGAAGCGACTCTATTCCCTCTGTTCTGTGCTAGCTGGGGAAAGAGTGTTCAGCAAGAACAGATGTGGCCATTCGCCAGTCACCCAGTGAAAACAAGCAATTGCCATGGCAACCAGAAAATACCATGTGGGACATGAACTGACCTCTAAGGCTCAGCTTAATGCTGCAAGACTTGCATATGTATGCTTGCCTGTGGTGTAGATTTCCTTCCTATGAGAGCATGCTACGTGTTAAAACAATTATTTATTTCATCTCCTTCTCGTATACCCTCTAGCTCCACTTCCATCTGAAACTGTGCAAATTGGAAAGAACACATAGTCCTTGATGTCAGTGCTTGGAAAGGTACTATTGAAAGAAGTAAATACATGTCAGACAGAATGGGGAGATGAAAGGGGTCCTGCCTGCAAACAGCTTTGGGAATAAAAAGCTCAGGTTGTTATTTGAGAGCATTTCCAGTGCCCTTCAAAAATAGTTGCATACTGATTCAAAATTGTATGTTTAATCATCTTTGTTTATTTAATTCCTACACGGACCACAGTTTTTTCAGCTAGAAAAGTAATGACAAAGCAGAATGAATAAAATGATAGCTGTCACTAACGGATGTGGATGTATGATGCAGACACAGTAAGGTAAAAAGAAGTAAACATTTACAGTGTGTAGTGCTCTTACAACTAAAAGATGTGTTCTGAGCCTAGAACTCAAGCAGCATAATTACAGTGCCATTATTCTGCACTTAATATTTGCCATAATATGAACAACACAGAAAAGTCAGCTTTTCTGGGAAACAGCATTTTGGAAGTTGAACTTCCAAAGTTCAACAGATTCTGCTGCCTGGAGGCTGTAGCCCATGAGAAAAGTACAACGTGCAGTTAGTGTACTAGGTAGGTCAGGCCACTGTCACTGCTGTTTCTCACTCTCCCCTGTGTTTAAAGTAAATGATGCTATCTAAAATCTGAGTGTTCAATGACTTCGATCTGGAAGAAAAGGAAACATGTCACTTAGGAATTCAACCATATTTGATTCTGGTAAGTAGGATTCATCTGTTTCTTTGTCTTGGAGATGTTTTGTTTATGGTTCACTGGCAATTGCACTAAAGAACTATCACCTGAATACTGAGATTTTAATTAAGATGAAATAAGTGTAAAAAAAATTCACCATTAACCAGCAACATCAGCTCTGAATCTTTAAGAACTTAAAACTCATCAATGTTATACATCACAGAAGTATAGAAGCTTAATAATTATTATGCACTTCTATCAAGATTATCATTTCAAGCAAAAAGTTTCCTTGAAGTTAAAATACTACTTCTCAAATTAAATGTCAAGGAGAAGCTACATGTCAAAAATAATTGTAACAATAATTATTAAAGTTATACTTTCACATGAACCAAAAGATAAAAGTATAATGAGCTAAATTTTAATAACTGAAACCAAGTGTTAAACAACTCACCAGAGTATTAACATAGAAGTAACACATTAAAATGTATTTTCATCATAGTACCAAAGATAGTCTATCCAGAACTCATAATGAATTCCTACAAATTAAAAAGAAAAAGAAAATTGACACAGTACACTCAAAGAATACGAGCAGAGAATACACAGGGGCAAGTGCTGTAGGAGATCTCATCATAAAATCTGCCATTTGTGTTGATCTATGCAAGTGCCTGATGTATATATTGCTTCACAAACTTGAATTGTCCAACCAATTTGAATTGTCCATATATGACACATTGTTCAAAACATTAAGAGAACCTATCAAAATAATAGAAAATTTATTTAAATACTTTCCAATATTCCATATTTTCAAAAAATAGCTACACATCACAAAAAATGCAAATCTATTTGCAATTGACAGCCTCTGGGAGAGGAAGAGTTCATTTTCTTTAAGTGTATTGGCTCTGCTACATCAACTAAGCTCAGCTGGATGAATGCACAACCCAGTGTATGTGCAGGACAAATTGAATTTGGTGGCTGAGAGAGAGAATGAGAAAGAGAGAGAGTGAAAGAGGAGAGAGGGAGAGGGAAAGAGAGAGAGAGAGAGAGAGAGAGAGAGAGAGAGAGAGAGAGAAGAGAGGGAGGCAAAAAGTTAAGCTGGGTGGATAGAGAATGGGGAGATGCATCTTGGAGGAATTTGGGAATGTAAGATGAATGATCAAAATATATTGTAGTCAAAGAACCAATAAAAAGAGAGCAAATGCATTTTATTAGAGTATTATTTTAAACTACAGAAACCCTAAAAATCAACAAAGACATGGTTTAAAATGTGTAAATCATTAGCAGCATGGACTAATGTACAGACAGGAGTGAATTAAAGTAGGTCTGTAATTTGTTAAGATACACTTTAATAAAATTCTGTTGCAGAACAACTGGAAGCATGGTATTTACAAAGTTAGAACAGTTATATTTCATTTATTGATGTACATATGTTACGTAAAGTTATAAAATTAGAAGTGACAAAAGTTAGACTGAATTCATAGTAATCTTGAATAGAAGAAATGAAGAAATGGACAATGATTTTTCTACCGTTATTCTCTTGGTTTTTGCAATAGAAACTTTCTACTGTACCTATAATTTTTACTTATTGTAACTTATGATGCAAATAGGACAACACATCAGCATTTATTAATTCCAGGAGGTATGTAAGGGTTTCCTATATTTCTATACAGTATATTCTATTTTAATTTTTTGTTTTTAATTACATTTATTTAATTAATTGGAAGTAGTGAGAATTAACATGGCATGACAATCATGGAACAGTCACCAGAGGACAACTTGAAAGGAGTCTGTTTTCTCCTTTCCACCACATGGGGCCAGGGACGGAGCACGGTTCATCAGTCTTTGCACCATGTGCCATGACCTGCTGAGTCATCTTGCCAATAACCTGTTTAATTAATTAAGTATTTGTTTAATTTGAAGATTTATTTTTTCATACGTATGTATTCATGTGTGTCTGCCTGTATTCTCAGTATTCTGTCTGCATGCATGCCTTCAGGCCAGAAGAGAGCACCAGATCTCTTTACAGATGTTTGTGAGCCACCATGTGGTTGCTGGGAATTGAACTCAGGACCTTTGGAAGAGCAGGAAGTGCTCTTAACCACTGACCCATCTCTCCAGCAACAGATGCTGAGAGCCTGGAAGTCATCTGGAGGACCTACTTGGCCTGAGCATCGCTGGATCATTGCTCATCAGTCCCTTCTCTCCCCAGAGACCAAACAAGTGGTTGCTGTCACCTCTCTGGGTGCCCCTTAGATGCCACCCACCTCAGCCTGACCAATGTCCACAGCCAGGAAACAGCCAATCTTCAGCACCTGGGATCACGTCTTCCAGATCGACCTTACTACCAAGTGGAATTGGATTTCGGCTGGCAAGCACGCACTCACTGTGTCCTATTTCTACAATGCCATCCGAAACGTGTACTGCATCTTCAACATCGGGGGTGCCAAGTCTATCATCAACAGCACAGTCACCCCCAACATGACGTTCACCAAAACCTCTCAGAAGTTTGGGCAGTGGGCAGACAGTCGAGCCAACACTGTCTATGGCCTAGGCTTTGCCTCTGAACAGCAGCTGACCCAGGTGGGCAGGGACATGAGCAGTGACTGGCATCTGTGTTCCTTGTGGTGGGTTCACAGATAGCAAGACCCCTTGAATGCACTGGGTAGTATGGTCATTTGCCCCCTTGGGTCCAACATTACACACTCCTTGTGCCTCTTGGAGCATCAAATGGAAGCCTGTGCTGGCACATCCCCCACCCAAGAAGCCCCTCTCTTTCTAGCCTCTGCCATCACCACTTAGTGCCGAGTCCATTATTTGTTTTAGATTTATTTTTATCTGTCTGTGTGTATTTGTGTGTGCATATGCCATGTGTGTGCTGGTGTCTGCAGAGGTAAGAAGATGGCATTGGGCCCCGGGAACTGGAGTTACAGGCACTTGTTGAGGCACCTGTTAGAGACGCTGGGAACTGAAGTCATCGTTTGAAAGCACTCTTAACTGCTGAGCCATCTATCCAGCCCCCTCAATTTTTTTAAATAAAAAAGATTATTACTTTTTAAAAAAAAAATCTCTTACGACTTTGGACACAATCACAACCAAAGCTTTCAAAATATGTTACATGGGTTTGTTTTTCAGACTTAACTGATCAACTTAGGAACACTGTTTAGAATAAGAGAGAACAGGAAGTTGGAGTGGTAGGGGGAAAGGGTAATCCAGAAGATCTTGAGAGATGGGGGCATGAATGTCATTAAAATGAAGTGCATGGAATTCTCAAAGAATTAATAAGATACTAAGAAAAAGACACTAAAAGTTTTAAAATGAATAACTCAAAAACTCTAACAGTACTCAAGAACATTAGGTACAACTGAGTAAAATTGTACAATTTTCTGGTGCCTTTGGATACTTGTCCTTCTACTCCTTGGAGGAAATTACTTAGCCAGAAAAAGAGTGGAGTTGACTTCTATGAACTCCAAATGCCCTGTTTAAAAAATTCTAAGGATAACCCCCGCGTCCCCTCCTCTCCGGCGGGGCCCCGTCCTCTCCTCCCCCGCCCTCCCCCGCCCCCTCTCTCCCACACGCCGCCCAAAAAGAAAAAAAAATTCTAAGGATAGGGTTTGTTTCCATTGCTTCAGAAGGGTAGGGGAAAATATTGTGACTTGGAACATCTCTTTGTGTTATGAATGCTAAACCCATCAAAGTAATCAGAATAATGTCTTTTATAGTAACAAGAAAAAATACTTGTAGTTTATTTTGAATAATCGGGAGTGGGTAGGAGGCCATGGGGGTAGTTTTAAAACTTCTTGCCTTTAAGAGTTTACTCTTAAAAAATGAATGAACATTAAGCAAGCAAGTAAAGGAGCAAATGCAGACAGAGGCATCCAGCAAATGAAGACCTTGAGACAGCAAAAGTTTTCCTTTCCTGTTTATCCAAAACCAAAACCAATAATCTCATTATTTTTAATGTTCTAATGTGTTTCTCTGAACAAGATTAGTCCACTTACAATAAGTACACTTATCTACGAGAATTCTGGGCAAGGCTGGGTCTTAACAAGTAAACATAGGTTTCCTTGATTGGAGCCAGTCATGCACAGCATAAGAACAGGGATAAAGTCATGGAGGGAAAGAGCAGTGGAGACAGAGCAGAGGGAGGTGGGGAATAGAAGTTGTGCTGGATGAGACACTGAGAGATGGCTTTCAGATGAGTCCAAGCAGAAAACAAACAAGTGTGTGGGGAAAGAAAAAGATCAAAAGCAAGCAAACAATACAACCAGAGTTGGGCTTCACTTTATATGTGACTAGGAAAATGACCATCTTTGAAGTAGTCATAGCTAGTGTTGCTCAAAAGAAGCACAATTCAGATAATCACACATAATTTCCTTTTTTTCCAAATTAACTCCCAAAGACCTGGAATTAGAAGGTTATGCCATATTTGAAGAATGACAAAGAAAGTCATGAATGACTTAAGTGTTTTTGAACCTAAAATTTGGTTCAAAGTAACTAGCAGAAAACTGTTAGAATGGGGACTCAATCAGAAATTTCTGGAAGGATCCCATCATGCTTTATTACCTACAAATAAATACATTCCTAAGAAGCTTGACATTCAGATCTACCTGCACTGTGTTTAAAGTTGAAGTGCTTTGAAAGCCTCAGAGGGTTCTAGGTTTTTTTTCAATGAAATAAGTTAACCCTGGAAATACTCAATTATGGAAGCTAACAGCTCAGAGGTAAATGACATTTGAAGATTGTGATGTATGTAGGAGAAATATGTGGAGAAAAACCTTTGAAACAATGAAAGAACATTACAAAACAAGTTTCTAGGTGGAGAAATTGCTCTGCTGGTAAAGACACTTGCTGCTCTTGCCAAGGTCTGAAATTCGGTTCACAATGCTCTTGGTGAATAGCTCACAGTTACCTGTAACTATAGCCCCAAGGACCAAATATCCTCTTCTGATTTCTGCGGGTATCCAGGCACACATATACATATAGACACACACACAGTACACACAATACATGTTCTTTAAATACTACGAAAGAAACAATTGCCTGTATTTTTTCCTGAAATTTAATTCAAGCTCCCCCCCACACACAAACATCCAAATTCCTTTCACATTAATGGTCAGTGTGTAACCTGCATTTGCATGACATGGAGAACTTCTTAAAACACAGATTCAAAGCCCCACTCGAAAGCCTGTATTTTAGGAGCTTTCAGAATCAGATTCCGTTTTCATGGGCTATTGTTTGCCTCTGAAGACTTAGTTTATCACTGGGCAATTAGAAGCAGTTGTTAAACACTGTCAGTTTTGTAATAGAAATTCTAAGAACATTACCTGGATATTTAAGCAGAATTTCTGTTTTTTCTTCTTCTAGCTCTCTACTTACTATAGTCATGGTACTGGAAAGGGGGTACTACTCCAAGGCAAGGAGGACTACAATGTCAGAAAAGAAAGATTGTTTTTCCTCACTGAAGGACGTTTCAATACAAAACATCCCACAGAGGATGAGAGAGTATTCTCATATGGAAGATTTACTCCCCACACCCTCCTGGAAGATCTTCACCTAAAACCACTGTAATTACCATAGGCCACTACACGCATCATCTGGGCACAGTAGGGTCCAGTTTTAAGGAGAATTTATGAGCTTAAAGAAGACATTCCAGTTTATGCAGCTTGAATTACTTCAGAAATATGCTTCAGACTAGTGATGCCTTGTGAAACACCAATTCCAGAGAAAAATCTGAATTATTCTCTGATCACAGGCAATTTATGTATTTTTGCAAAAAGACAAGAAACACGAGGAAAGCTTGGAAATGTGTGTCAAGTGGATAAGCATGTAGATGTTTAACTGCAATAAAGCTGTGTTCCAGGCATCAGTCCCTATACCTGTATCATTCATATATAAATCCTTTTGCCAACTGGATCATAAACTCATCTTTAATATTTTATCATGAGCATAACTAACCTCTGAATTTGAAAGACATTCCTGGGTATGGAATACAAATATCTCTTTTGCTCATCTCAGAAAGTTCATCAGTCATATTTTCTGTGGCATGATATGGGCCAAGTTCTCATCTGGTTTCCCTAGAGGTTTGCTTCTGAAAATTCTCTGGCAAAATAGGGGGAAGGGAATGACTGACATTCATTCCTCTGTGTTTCTGTTCTTGATATATTACCTCAGTAATGAAATTGATCAAAACCCAAGTGATACAATTATCTCAGCCCAAAAGTACAAACACAAGCCCTTCCTAAAATGCATGCAGTCCTTTATACAACAATGGTGACATAAGCCTCACCCATTGCTGGGGATGATGCTCATTGGTCTCTGAGCCAACAGTGAGCATTGCTTTCAAACAGCATACACATTGAAAATCTGAAATCAGTGTGAAAATTTATACAACAAAAAAACAGGATTTCTAGGTTTCTCGCCAGCAGATATTTTATGCTTTTAGCAAGTCAGCAAGTGTCTATGCTGATTGCCTAAATTGCCCTCTCTTATCTATGTTCCAAAGAGTGTGCGATCTATTTTGAAAGCACATAAATCTCTAATTAATGTACTCTTAAGTCTGATCCTCATAGAGGATCTCCAGAAATGCATAAAATCTCTCCAGCGAAACACAGGCACATTGCACAGAGTAGTGGTGTGATACTGTTGCAGTGGAACCACTTGTTTGTCCCAGCCACCCAGAACTGAAATAATCACACAGAAACCATATTATTTAAATCACTGTTTGGCCCATCAGCTCTAGCTTCTTATTGGCTAACTCCTACATCTTAAGTTAATCCATTTCTAGTAATCTGTGTGTAGTAACGTGGCAGTGGTTTACCTGGTAAAATTACCAGGGTCTGCCTCTGGCAGCTCCATGGCATTCATCAGACTCCACCCTTCTTCCTCCCAGCATATAGACTAGCTTTCTCTGCCTGTTTCTGTTCTTCCCTGCCATAGGCTCAAAGCAGTTCTTTATTAACCAATAAAAGCAACACATAGACAGAAGGACCTCCTACACCATTTCCCCTTTTCTGTTTAAACAAAAGGAAGGCTTTAACTCTAACATAGTAAAATTACATATAACAAAACAGTTATCAAGCAAGAATTACAGTTACAATATTTATATCTACTTTATCTGTTCTCATAACTAAGGAAAATTATAACTATAAGTTCTTCAACTCCATCAAAGACTCCAGAAGAATATAATATTACCTAAGTAAACAGGAAAAACATTGTAATCAACCTTCAAAATTCTAGAATTGACAGAGACATCTCTAGACAGCCAACCAAAGTTTTCTGTACCATTGGGACATCCATTTTCAGCCTCCAGACCCATAGTATCCAGCAGACTTTTCCATGAAGCAGGAAATTTCAAAGACAGATCTGCTATATTGGCAGTTAGCCAGTCACTTTCTTCTGTATCCTGCAGATTGTCTCACCGACTCTTTCATGAAGCAGGAACCCTGAAGGACCATCTCACTTTTAGGCAAGTTCAGCAGTTATTTCTCTGTGGGTTCTGCATGTCCAGTTCATCTAACCAACTCCATAAGGAGCCTCTTTGATGCCCATCTCCCTCTTGAAGTAATTGTTGCTGCCAGGAGCAAACCTGTCTCATTGTCATTGAAAAGTCTTAAGTTATTAAAACATTTTAAATGCCTTATTCTGAAAGTCACTGAAAGATTTGAAGAATACCTATCTAACTGAAATATATCTCTATACATTTAGAAAATCAAACATGACTACAAGCTTGACTATTATATGTGACTCTCTATTAACCTATATTTTAATTATACATTACATTTTTAAATGAGCTACACAATCACAATACCTTAATCAAAATCAGAAACATATATACATATAAAAAATTGACCTTAAACTTCTATCAATAAACCAAGATTCAGACCAATGGATAGTATCCATCTCTATAGCATATCCCCCTTTAAATGTAAAGACACATTTATAAACAATATTTGGGAATATGGGCATAGATATGTCCATACTGCTTCCTGCTGTTTGGGGGCACTGATAATCAGGCCATTCATGGTGTATCCTGTGTGCTAGGTTCATCTCAGTCAGCAGTTGGGCAAAGTAAATTTTTGAGGGTGTTCACAGCAACCTTTCAGGGGGGCATGGTCTATCCAACCATATTGGTCTGGAAGCAATCCATAGGTTCTCATCTTCTGTGAAAACAAAAGAAAAACCTCTTTTCCAAAACAACATATCCTTAGACCTAAATTTGGAAGTCATGATACCTTTAGAACATATATGCTGATTTAGGTTAACAGCCAATGCAATGAAATGTCTCTCTGTACTTAGCTCCTTTACAGTCAAAAAATTTAAAGAAAACACAATGATATACATAATTCTGACTCTCTATGAAATTTTTCATTTTTACTTGGCTTATTTTTACTCTATTGCTTTTTAATATTCATTTTATTATCTTTACTCCTTTAATCTATGACTGTCCATCTTTTTTAACTCTCTATACTCTTTTTCTTCTCTCTCCCAAGCCTACGTATTTTTATCCAACACTGTGACCCATTTATAGGTATTTTTTATCTGGATTTGTCTTCATTGCATATCTGTAATTATTTATTGTCCAGGAGCACTTTTTAAAATGCTAAGAGCTTCTTAAAACTTAAGCTGTGCCATTATTATGATATATATGGTAGTTTCTGCTTGCCTGCCCAGCCTAAAACTTAAGCTGTGCAATTACTATGATATATATAGTAGTTTCTGCTTGCTTAGCACAGTCCAGCATGCTGGGAACTACCACATACACAGTGCCTCATCTCCAGGCACACAGCCATCTACCCTCTTACATGATCCCCATGCTCCCAATTTACTCGGGAGATCTAATCTTTTTCTACTTCCCATGTAGATTAAATCCATGTATGTATCTCTTAGGGTCACCTTTGTTGTTTATGTATCTGGGATTGTGAATTGTAGGCTGGTTTTCTTTGCTTTATGTCTAAAAGCTACTTAGAAGTGAGTACATATTATATTTGTCTTTCTGGGTCTGGGTTTGCTTACTATGTCGCCATTAAGCAAGCTGCAGCACTCTGCTCACAAACCCCATTCAAATGCCCTGTCTCCCTAAAGAGCCAGAGGTCATGCTATCAGCACAGCCCAGAGAGCTGGCATTTTAAAACCGCCTCTTTTTTTTTTTTTTTTTTGCTGCAGCTGAGTCAGGAAAAATATCTCTTAAAGGAGCTGTGGCACACTGCCAGCAAACAGCAAGAAGCTATGTTAATTTCTGTATTTTTTTTGTCTAGAATTCCTTTTTAAGCCCTCTCAGGTTTTATGTGGATTTAGTTGGCCACACGGGTGCCAGTCTGTTGTAGTAGAACCACTTGTTTGTCCTAGCCACTCAGAACCGAAATAATAACACAGAAACTGTATCTGTTTGTTTACCTTAAAATTGTGTCAAAGACATTAAAAGATAAAACGGCAATGCAAGCTTTAAATAATACACATGGATTTAGAATGCTTAGCATTTATCAAAAGTAGGAGTGACTGCCATGCATTTCCTCTTACCTGGCAATTACATATAAGAGTAATCCATCTATCACTGTAAGGAAAGAATGCAGGGTTTTCTTTCCCTGGTTAAGGAGTCTATGTACACATTCATCATGACATTTTCTTTTTTGAAAATTGTTTTTGTTGAGCTGTATATTTTTCTCACTTCCCTTACTCTCCCCTCCCCTTCTACCCTCTCACATGATCCCCATCCTCCCAATTTACTCAGGAGATCTAATCTTTTTCTACCTGCCATGTAGATTAAATCCATGTATGTATCTCTTAGGGTCCTCTTTGTTATTTATGTATCTGGGATTGTGAATTGTAGGCTGGTTTTCTTTGCTTTATGTCTAAAAGCTACTTAGAAGTAAGTACATATTATATTTGTCTTTGTGGGACTGGGTTCACTTACTCAATAAGATGTTTTCTAGATTCATTCATTTGCCTGCAAATTTCAAGATATCACTTTTTTTCCATTGTGTAGTACTCTATTGTGCAAATGTACCACAGCCTCCTTATCTATTCTTTGGTAGAGGGACATTTAGGTTGTTTCCATGTTCTGGCTATTACAAATAATGCTGCTATGAACATAGTTGAGCACATGTCCTTATGGCACGATTGAGCATCCTTTGGAGATAAATATATATATATATATATATATATATATATATATATATATATATATCCAAAAGTAGTATTGCTGGGTCTGAGAAATTGTCATACTGATATTCAAAGCTGCTGTATCAGTTTGCACTCCCACCAGCAATGGAGGGGTGTTTTCTTTATCCCACAACCTCTCCAGCATAATTTATCATCAGTGTTTTTGAACTTGGCCATTCTTGCAGGTGTAAGATGGAATCTCAGAGTTGTTTTGATTTCCATTTCCCTGATGGCTAAGGCTGTTAAGCATTTCCTTAAGTGTCTTTCAGCCATTTTAGATTTATCTGTTGAGAGTTCCCTGTATAAGCCTGTAACCCATTTTTAATTGAATTATTTCTTCTTTTGATGACTAATTTCTTGAGTTCTTTGTATAATTTGGATATCAGTCCTCTGTCTGATGTGGGTTGGTGAAAATCTTTTTCCATTCTGTAGGCTGCCATTTTGTCATGTTGACCATGTCCTTTACTTTACAGAAGTTTCTTAGTTTCAAGAGGTCCTATTGTTTCTCTCAGTGCCTATGCTATATTTTTATAGAGGTATCCTCTACTATTTCTATATAATTTAAAGACACAAGTGAAATAATTTCTGAGTTTAATAAAAATTGATAAAACAAAATTAACAATCTACTACTCAAGGGCATAAGACACAGGGGAATGTGATTAATGATAGCAGTTTACATTTTTCACTTGAACAATTTCAAAATAGGTGGCAGAGATAAGATTACCTATACTTCACAGTATTTATTGTGTCTATTTTCTTTCACTTGCCTCACTTAATGAACTAAATAAGCCACTTGCTAACTTCCTAGGGCGCTTGATTAAATTAACTCTAAAATGTCTTGTTAAAAGTAATTTAGCCAAGAAAAAGCTCAATATTCTATTCATTAACATCCATTTATTCAAACAGGCTGTGGTGGGTTTACCTGCAGACTAGACCAGAATACACAGCAGAAACACAAATCAAAGCAATAAATTGACTAGGGAATGAGGCAAACAAATTTGCTTTTCAATCCTGAACCACCTGCCATTTAGCATAGAATTGAGTTGTGGACATGACTTTTGCAATCAAATGCTTCTCTGTTCAATTTGCCAAAGAACAGCTTTACTTGAGACCAAAGACTCTTCAAATGTATGCCAGATGTAAATGTAATTCAAATAATGAAAGCCTGTGTTTTGTTTAATGCTACTACAAGGATGACTCCATGCAAAAGATAGGCTATTGGCAAGGAGGGTTCCAGAAGTGTGAATTACAGAAACATGTCTAATTCCTGACGGGCACAATAAAGTCATCTGCAGTTCCTCATATGCTTGGAACAAACAGTCTGGAGCTGAGGAAAAAAGCTTCTTGGGTACAAGTACTGTCCTAGTTTTCTTTTAGTTGCTGGAAGGAAACACTTACTAAAATCGATCTGGGGGAAGGGGCTTATTACATATTGCAGGTTAGAGAATCTAACTGCTTAAGTCTAACCTTTAAGTTCACTATCAAGGCAAGTCATGGAAGGACCTCAATCAGGAACCTGAAAACAGGAACTGCAGCAGAGATCAAGGAGGAGTTCAGAATACTGGCTTGCTTTCCTGCTCATGCTCAGCTGGATTTCTTACACAGTCTAAGACAATAAGCCCATATGGCACTGCCTACAGTGGCCTGAGGCATCCTGAATCATCATCAATAAATCAGTGTCCCATAGATTCACTCACAAGCCATAATCATGGTGGCGCTTTTCCAACTGAAGCTCCTTCCCCCAGGTGTCTTTTGTTTGTTTCAAGTTGACAAAAAATAAGCAATATATTGTAATGGTGTGAATTCCAATTTCCAGATCTACAAGAAGAGGAAAAGGAAGAGGAAGAAGAAGATGAAGCCAGATGTGGATAGACACCTATAACCTTAGACCTGTGGGAAGCAAAAGTTGGACAATCACTAGGGTTTGCTGGGTGCCATCCCAGCTCTAGGTTCAGTGAGAGACCTGTATCAAAAGAGCGGAGACTGATGAAGAAAAAACAACAGGCACCCTGACTTCTGTGTGTGTACATGTATGGCACAACGCCACACATCTACTACACATTCTCATAAATACATGAAAACACACATAAACAATTCAGCTGAAGAGTGTACTATATATTTTTCTCTAGGTTGTCATTTTTCTTTAGATATTCAGTTTTATTTTGTTTTGTTTTTACACAAAATGTTTGCTAGTATTAGTCAGGGTTCTCTAGAGTATGGCTTAGAGACATGGTCCAACTAATCCAAAAATGGCTACCTTCTGGTCCAAGAATCTGGTAATTGTTTAGTCTACTAGGCTGGATGTCTCAGCTCGTCTACTGTATTCACTGGACTCCCAAGAAAAGTAGGCTTTAATGCCAGTGAAGGAATATACTTGCTAGCAAGATAAGAGTAAGCAGGCAAAAAGCAAAAGCTTCCTTCTTCCATGTCCTTATACAGGCTTCCAGCAGAAGGTGTGTTCCAGATTAGAGGTGAGTCTTCCATTTCAAAAGATCGGGATTAACGGTGTCTCTTCCTGACTCAAAGATCCAGATTTGAAGTGGATCTTCCCACTTCAAATTAAGCAAAAAAAAAAAAAAAAAAAAAAAAAAATCACTCACAGGTGTGTCCCACCATTTGGGGGTTTTAGTTAACTCCAGATGATCTCAAGTTGACAACCAAGAATAGTCACCACAACTAGTTTTTACAAATAGCATATAATTTATTAACTTTTAAAGTGTTATATCTGGATATTGCCTTCAAATTAGAAACCTCTTCACTAGGGTTGCTGAAGATCACACAAATTTTCTCTCACTAATTTAATATAACATTAACATTTATGTCAATGATTCCTGTGGAGAGTGATCTTTTTCTTACATCCAGTGCAAGACATAGACATTTATCTTTTTTATCATGGATAGTTTCCTCGCCATCATCTATTAAAATGCCAAACTTTACCTCTGAGGTTGGTTAGGTCATTTAATCATATACTTAACTTTCACATGCACTTTGGTTGTTTATGAAGTTTCTATTCAATCCTAGTATTTTTATGTGTTCCAGGACTATACTACTTTTCTTCATTTCACTAGCTATTCTTTTATTTTCTCTTTTTAATAGTATACTTTAAGTATGCTTTGAAATTTTAGTACAAGTATACATTGTAACATATTACATGTGCTCTAACTCCCGCCTTTTAACTCTCCCAGGGCCCTTCACATAAAACTTTCTCCCAATTTCATATCTTTTCAGTTTTTCTTTGTTCTTCAGAATTTTTTACATGTATACAATGAAATATGATCATGCTTCTCTCTCATTTTTCCATCAAGATCCCCCCATAACTTCTTCAACATGAACTTCCTTTACGGTTCCTGCTACATAAATGAGTCTACCAGACAGTCTGCAGGACACAGAAGAAAATGACTAACAAACTGCCAATACAGGTGGAATTGTCTTTGAAATTTCCTTCTTCATGGAAAAGTCTGTTGGATACTATGGGCCTGTAGGCTGAAGATGGATGCCCCAGTGGTACAGAAAAACTTTGGGTGACTGTCCAGGCAGCAAGATGTCTCTGTCAATTCTAGAGTTTTGGAATTTGCTTACAATGCACTTCCTGTTTAATTAGGTAATATTATATCCTTCTGGAGTCTTTGATAGAGTTGAAGAATTTATAGTTATAGTTTTGCTTAGTTATGAGAACAGATAAAGTAGATATAAATATTGTAACTGTAATTCTTGCTTGATAACTGTTTTGCTATATGTCATTTTATTATGTTAAAATTATAACCTTTTTATTTAAACAGAAAAGGGGAGGTGATGTGGTAGTCCCCCCTGTGTACTGTGATTAGCATCAATGAATAAATAAGCTGCTTTGGACCTATAGCAAGGCAGAACTTAGGTAGGCAGGGAAAGCTAGGCTGAATGCTGGAAGAGAGAAGGAAAGAGTCAGGGAGAAGCCATTGACCAGCCACCAGAGTCAGACATGCCAAAACTTTGCCAGTAAGCCACTGCCATGTGGCGATACACAGATTAATAGAAATGGGTTAAATTAATATGTAAGAGGTAGCCAATAAGAAGCTAGAACTAATGGGCCAAGCAGTGATTTAATTAATAAAGTTTCTGTATGATTATTTTGGGCAGCCAGAAACCAAAAAGCAGTCCCCTTTCCCAACAATGACCTTCTTCCAATTTCATGCCTTTTTTTCTAAACAACTCACTAAGTCCTATTAGTGCTACACATATGCACATAAATGTAGAGAGATATACTGAGCATTTACAACCTATCAGCGGTTGCTTTCCACAAAAATATGACTCTCCCTCTCCCAGCAGCTATAAACTGCCAATAGCTCCTCAGCTAGATGTGGCTTTGGAAGCCCATCTCTAATGCATGCTGGAGTTTGTAAGTGACTTGATCTTGTGCATTAGCCATGTACTCTCCAAAAGATCCCATTTCACAGCAGTCAACCCCACCTTCTGAAGGCCAGGCAAGCTAATATAGATGCCTCAGCCTCATTGAGCATTCACAGTTACTTATTCTCAGCACTTGGAGTAGTTGTGAGTCTCTGTGTTACCTGCCACTGCAGTAAGAAGCATCTCTTGCCAGGGTTGAAAGCAGCAAAACTCTATGGCATGTGCCTTGGTAATATAAGGCAGTTTGGCAATATTACTAACAAACCCACAGTAGTGGGTTCTCAGCTAGGGCCTGTGACCTTCATAAGCTCTTCTTTAAAAACATATTTCTAATACCAGGCATGAAGTGCTTCCTGTGGTGTAGACCTCAAGTTCAATCAAGAGACAGGTTGCTTACCTCATAAGAATCTTGCAACTATTGCACCAGTGAGCATGTCTTAGCCTGGCACACTACAGTGCCAGGTAAGACCGTTGATGTTTGTTCTCCTCCAACAGACTTCACAGAACCTTCAGCCCTGCAAAAGCTAGCTGGCAGGGAGAGAGTTCATGGTCAGTTCTAGAATAATTTCTCCGTGTCCTGCAACAGAAGGATGTGGTGTCTTGGTGGGTTTTGTTTGTTTATTTGTTTGTTTGAGTCAGGGCCTTGTGTACTCTAAGCTGGACCTATGTAACTAAGAATGACCTTCAAATGCTCTTCCACTTCCTAAAGGCTAGATAACCAGTGTGTACCACATGCCTGGTTTAATGTGGTGCTGAAAGTATGTGAGGGTATGTGAGGGTACGTTGTTTAATGTGGTGCTCAGGGTAGAATCCAGGCTTCATATACACTAGGCAAACACTCTGCCAACCGAGCTGTATTTTCAACCCCTTTCTAAATGATTCCTGCATTAGAGTTTTCCACATTGAATTTAATATCAAGTTTTCTCCCTGAATAAAATGAATTTAATGGCACTTTATTGAATTATATAAAATTTATACATTTTGGCTTCTCTTCTTGAAGAAGTAGATGTGTTTCCTTTGTACAAACTTTTTGTACATTCTGCTTACTGTCCACTAAATTTGCTTCCATGTGTTTTTATTTTCCTTGGCAATAGAAAATAGAAATGTCTTTTCCACTTTGTTTCTAACTGGTTACTGTTGCTATGAAGAATTATTGATTTTTTTATATATTATTCATGCTTTTACCGTTCTACTTGCTTTTGGGCAATATCATCAGTTCTCTCATGTTTCCTGGGTACTCTCTTGACCTTTGACTAATGGAGAGTTTTCACTTGTTTTTTTTTTTTTTAATTCACATGGTGTTATTATATTGTTTTATTTAATGTACTTGAGCAAAATATCCACTATAGTGTTAAATACTAAAAGGGAATGTGAAAATACTGTCTTTATTCCTAATTTATATATGCTCAATGGTCAATTTATACAAAAACATTATACATGTAATATATGTATATTTTACAAACACACACACATGTATACACACACACACACAGGTTAGGAGAAAGGATATGTTTTGCATTCCTGAAATGAACAAATAAATACTACCATTGTATTGTGGTTACATACTTTATCTTCACTAATGTTTACTTATTGTTACAACCTTGTCTGTGTGTGTGTGCATGTGTGTATGTGCATGTGTGTGTATTTCATGTGATTTAACTATCATTTCTGAATTCATGTCAAAAGAAGTTGTAGAATTTTCTTCATTTCCTCCAACTCAAACCCTTCCGGTAGCTCTTGATCATCCATGCTGAAGGGATCTGCCACATTTCCTCTGGGGAACTAGCTGACCTGTGTAAACTGTGCAGAATTTATTTAACAATTTCAAGTCTTTCTTCTACAGAAAATGGTGTGTTGAAGCATTCAGTATCTAATAGGATCAATTTTGATAAAAACACTTTTTAAAATAAATTTATTATTTGTACATGGTTTAAATCAATGTGCAAAGATAAGTACAAAGTATACTTTTCCAACATTTTAAAAATTAAGAAATGTCTCCTCTTTCAATGTTGTTATAGTTATGTCTTCCTTTGTATGTCTATTTTTTCCATTTCTTTATTAACTTGGCAAAAAAGTGTGAATAGTTTTTCTTTTCCAATAATGTGTACTTTCATTAAAAACATCCATTTTCTAGAAATTGTGCTTTTATTGTTATTATTTCCTCCTAATGTATTGTATTCTGTTTTTCTTCATTATTGACCTTGAAGTTCATTTTAATTGAAAATTTTAAATACTTTGTTAACCTTTCATTTTTCTCGAAATGATCTTAGGCTTTGTTTTCAATATTTTCCATTAAATCTGCTAGATGGTGTTTCCATTCTCATTATGCTTAAAAATATTTCTATGATATTAGCTGTTCTTTATTCTTTCACCCTTGAATTGTTTAACAGAAATTCTCTGAATATTCTGGAAAAAGGTCTTTCTATTCTTTCAGTTCCATTACTAATTTATGGGATTTTTATATACTAACCATAAAGATTGTAACAATTTTATGAAATTTAATGACATGTATTTGTGGATCTCATACATGGTTCATTGTGTGCAAAATATTTGTTACTTTGAGAAATTCTATTGTCTCATATCATGATTTAATGTTTCCTAAATATTCGTACATTAGAGTAACTATACTATGTAAGGTGTGGAATCGGAGCACTCTTAAACACACACAAATCAATCCATGACGACATATGGCATGACTGACACTGCTAGTTTTTTTTATTTATTTCCTTAAATCAACATACAGAGATACCTTAACACATGTGTCTTTCGCTGCTCTGCTCTGTTCACACAAGCTAGAAAATGGAAACAACCTGAATATCTACCTTTATTTCTTTTTCTGTAGCTGTGAAAAATACTCTGTCCAAATAATTTATGGGATGAATAGCTTAGTGTGGCTTATCTTCCAAGGGTGCAGTCCCATCATAGTGCAGAACGGAGCTGCAGGACATTCAGAGAGATGGCCACATTGCATCCATGACCAGGAAGCAGGGAATAGTGCCCAATGAACAGTTTTAAGCAACAAGCCGTATTTATTCACTTTTGCATGGATGTGAGTGGGAGGTAAGTTTTATCACCTCTGGTTCTGAGTAGGGAGAAAGCCAATTAAATCATGTAATTTTTCAGAACAGTTAGCAAGACATGCTGCCTCTCACCAAGTTGGTTAATGATTTTACATGGAAATAAGCTAATGTTTTTTTCTCAAAACCTGTAAAATAGAAGTCATGTTAAGTAGATTTTTTTTTCTTCTGAAAATGTGACAAAATGGGCTCCTACCATATGAGTGAAAGGTTTAAAATCCTCTAGCATTAACATTTGTGTTCACTTCCCTTCCATCTCCTGCCTTCTGAAGGTGAGTGCTAGGCTATCTGAAGTATAAATCTTCCACAATTATGTTATAAAATATGACCTAAAGAGGTAAAATGTGACTTTTTGGTTTGCCATAGTTTAATGCTTTATTTCTTTAATTCTGTTTTGATGTCACACAGACAAGGAAGGGAAGAGAAATTTTCCTTCTGCCCCTGCAGGGCGAGAGTCCAGGGGCCTTGGTAGTCCTCACTGACAATGTAGAGATGCGGGAACCACAACCACAAGCAGTGAGAAAGAAGTTCTCTGTCTCCCACTTGATTTTCTTTTTACTTTTCTTTCGCACTTTTCTTTCTTTCAGATAGGCTCTCCTATTGCTGAGGATGTCCTCAAATTTTCTATGCCATTGAGGATGACTTTTAGCTTCTTATCCCTCTGCCTTTACATTCCAAGAGCTGGAATTACAAGTGTATACAACCAAGTCTGGCTTCTACAGTCATAAGGATCCAAACAAAAGCTTTGCACATTAGGCAAGCACCCTACTCACTGAGCTAATTCCATGCCAACCCTGGTGGAAGTTTAGACCCATGTGGTCTTGACCAGCATGTGTAAAGATAGAACAACATTTTTTTTTAAGACATTAGATTTGGGTCTAGAGCAACACACCAGAAGTTAAGAGTGTCCTCTTCCAAAGGACTCAAGTTCAGTTCCCAGCCCATGCTGAGAACCCTCAGCTGTCCATAACTCCAGCTCTGGGATGTCTAGTGCTTTCTTCTGGCATCTGTGAACACCTTCACATACAGGGCAATCCCCCAACACATGCAAATAAAAATAAAATATACCCTAGTTTGGTAAAAGCTGCTTCAAGATAGGCAAGTGTAAGACTTGTGTCTTACCAATGACTCTGATCCATTGTTTAGAGGAGTCTTTCAGTATTATTTTGGTTTTGTCAAAATACCCAAGTCCCTAATAATTTTGCATTCTTTTTTTCTACTTCTCTAAGACATAAGTGGTGATTCCTAAATATTGTCTATAATGTTTATTTGCATTTAAATGGAGATATGATATAGATATGGATAATTTGCATTGGTATGGATCTTGGTTACAAATTTAAGGTCAATCTTGTTATATGTATATTTCTGATCTTGATTGAGGTGTTGTGATTGTGTAGTTCATTTAAAAAATGTAATGTATAATTAAGAAATATAGGTTGTTAATGGATAATCATCTATAATAGTCAAGCTTGTAGTCATGTTACTTAGATTTTCTAGATGTATAGAGATATATTTCAGTTTGATAGGTATTCTTCAAATCTTTCAGAGACCTTTAGAATATGGCATTTTAAAGCTTTAATAACTTAGGACTTTTCATGACAATGAGACATGTCTGCTCCTGGCAGCACCAATTACTTCAAGAGGAAGATGGGCATTGAAAAGGCTCCTTATGGAGTTGGTTAGATGAACTGGACATGCAGAACCCACAGAGAAATAACTGCTGAACTTGCCTAAAGGTGAGATGATCCTTCGGGGTTCCAGCTTCATAAAAGAGCCTGCAAGACATTCTTCAGGATACAGAAGAAAATGATGGAACTGTCTTTGAAATTTCCTACTTCATAGAAAAGTCTGCTGGGCCTGTAGGCTAAAGATGGATGCCCCAATAGTACAGAAGAACTTTGGGTAACTGTCCAGGCAGTGAGATGTCTCTGTCAATTGTAGAGTTTTGGGAGTTTTTTACAATGCACTTTCACTTTACATAGATAATATTATATCCTTCTAGAGTCTTTGGTGGAGTTGAAGAATTTATAGTTATAGTTTTCCTTAGTTATGATAAAAGATAAAGTAGATATAAATATTGTAACTGTAATTCTTGCTTGATAACTGTTTTGTTATATGTAATTTAGTATGTTAAAGTTAAAGCCTTTCTTTTTGTTTAAACAGAAAAGGGTAAATGGTGTAGGAGGTCCTGTCTATGTGTTGCTTATATTAGTTAATGAATAAAGAAACTGCTTTGGCCTGATAGGGGCAGAACTTAGGTAGGCAGGGAAGACAGAACTAAATTCTGGGAGGAAGATGGCAGAGAGAGAGAGAGAGAGAGAGAGAGAGAGAGAGAGAGAGAGAGAGCATGGATCCCCCACCTGAGATGGACACTGGTTAGAATTTTTCCCGGTAAGCCACTGCCACATGGCGATATACAGATTAATAGAAATGGTTTAAATCAAGATGTGAGAGCTAGCCAATAAGAGGCTAGAAATAATGGTTCAAGCAGTGATTTAATTAATACAATTTTTGTGTGGTTATTTTGGGGCTAATATAGCCAGGAGGCTGGAATAAATAAGCAGCCCTCTCCCTACAACATTTAAGCTAGGATCAAAGATGGAAAGTTGATGGGGGGGGCACAGAAATTGAATCACTCTGGTGTTTCTTGATTCTCTTCTAGTCAATTAGCCTCCTTCTCTAGATTATTCAAAGCATTTCAGAATCAGGCATTCACATCTGTAATCTCAAAACTCAGTAGGCTGAGGCAGAAGCAAGACAAGTCCAAACTTCATGCTCAGAGCTACCTAACAAGACACCATCTCAAAAAAACAAACTGTCTTCTTATGTTTGGTAATGTATGATACCCAGAGTCTTTAGCTGTATTTAACAGGAGAAACAGAGAGAAAGTACATAGGCTGTCTCTGTAGATTTCCTAAGTAAATTTAGTAGAAGTCCAGGAAGCTAGTTTTGAAAACTAAATATGTTAAAACTAATGTACTTGTTCTTTCATTCAAGTATTATGACCTTGAAAACAATAATAGCAACAATTAGTTTTTTGCATATGTCAAATTGCTCATGTCAAGAATTTTTTTATTTTTTGTGCGTGTGTGTGTGTGTGTGTGTGTGTGCATTCAATAGTGCATATGTGGAGTCAGAGGATATCTTCTGCAGTGGGTTTTCTCCTTCTATCCTCCCATGTTTGTGTGGGTTCCAGGGATAAATTCAAGTTATCAAGTTAGTATAGCAAGTGTTCTTACCTGCACAGTCATCTCACTGGCTCTCTGTTCTTTCTTAACACCTTTCCCATAGGCTTTTATCAACTTTTCTGATAACCCTGGGATGAACTCTAGGAAAGATGATTTCCTGACCACTGATGCCTGCTGAGGTCTTTCAAGAAGATGTTCAGGGTGTTTGATGACCCTGCTACTGCTCAATAAGACCCAAATGTCACCATGCTCTATTAAGAACAGGATGGAGATCCCTTGATGTGTGCTGGATCTTGCATTGAGGAACATAAAATAAATGCTGAATTATCTACATTATTGAACTTTCATTTTTAAGAGGAAAGCAAAAAATACATAACTCCCTATTGTTTGTTACACAGAGTTGTGCTGAAACAAACGCCATGGAAACAGGAGGAACTATTCTGAGGTGAGAAGACAGGGTTTCTGTCTCACGGACTGTCCCCTGCAACAACCATTACATTGACTCCCATTATTTCAGTCTGATTAATGAAATGAAATCTCCAGTATGGAAGGATTCACAACACTGTAAAGGAATCAAGAAAAATAATAAAAATCTTACATGACTATGTAGGACTTGGGAGATTATCCAACATAAAAGTGGTGTTAAAAGTGATTGAACTTAAAGGATGAGTTACATGATGCTTTTAAAACAATACTCTATTTGCTCCAATTTTCTTGACAATTCCTATGACAGATCATGGTTATTAGCAGTAGGCTGTCTACAGATATTAACACATATTCTTTGTAGAAAGATTGAGAAATGAGCTACATTTCAATGCCATCTAAGATGGAAAGAAAGCATTAAGAATGTATGTTTGACTCCCATACATATTTTTCTCAATACAAATTTGTCAAGAAACCAAATAAAACTATATATTCTACTATATAGAGATACATATTCATGTGATAAGTTCTAAACAAGTTAGAGTTATTTAAACAAAATTCCAAATCACTCCTTTTTTAGGGAGTTGAAAGTAGATGCAATGGGCATGCAGTGTAGTAGCATGCATCTGAGTTTCTGGAAGTGCTGTCTTTCATTTTACCAGAGTCATGTTTTGTTTTCTATTAGTGTGTACTCATTGTACATAGTGCTGGGTCTCATAAAAACATTTTCATATAAACATGTCATGTCATTTGGTCATGTTCTCCCCCATGACCTCTATTCCCTCCCTAACGCCTCCCATAACCTCCTTTATTTGTTTCCTTGTACTTTCAGGGCATATACGCTCACATGATTTTATATATCAATATAAAATTTAGGATCTACGAATGAAAGAATATGTATTTGAAAAGGTAGCTATAATTATGCAATTTCTGATGCCAGAGTGAGAAGTATTCAGATTCTAAAGAGAGATTTTCATATTTGGCCAAATGACAAAACTCAGGAGACATTTTCTAACCTGTTGTCTTGCAAATTAATATTTTAATTTCTTTTCAACCAATTTGCTAAAATTATTAAAACAGAATAACTTCCAATTTGTTTGCAAATGCAACTGCCTGGCACTGGGGATGATGCAGCCACAGTGAATTAGTGAATTTCAACAGCTCTTTGTATAATTCCAGAGAGTGTAAGACAATGTGCATCACAGTTTAACTCTCAGATCCAATGAAAGTGCAGTTAGTTACATATATCATGGTAAAGCACCTTTTCCAGCCTTAATATTCATTCTGTCTAATTAGGAATAAAATTGACATTAATTCTCCTTTACTTAGTCCATTAACTACCTAAATTATGATTACATTAGTTTTATCAAAAATAAAATGTTTTAATTATGATGTTCTCACTAATAACTAATATGGATTATTTGACACATTTGAGGGACAAAATAATTATTTGGAATAATGAGTAAATTAAGAAGAACAAAAAGCAAATAATTGATTTAAATCCAGAATTTTTAAATTGTGGATTTTTATACTTGCTAATATACAAACTTGCCACTGTATAAATTCTTGTATAGCACATACAGTGGGTTTGGACTCTTTGGGGTTAAGAAAATGAGCTTTGCAGTAGTGCGGGAGAATTGTCTGTATTCTGTCAATCATGTTTTAAATAAATGCTGGTTGGTCGGTAGCCAGGCAGGAAGTATAGGCGGGAAAACCAAACAGGAAGTAGAGGTACCGAGCCATGTGGCTAACATATACTAGAATAATGGGCTATGTAAGTTATAAGAGCTAATACAAAGCCTGAGCTAATGGGCCAATCAGTTTATAATCTATGGAGACCTCTTTGTGATTATCTTTGGGGTAAATGGCTGCAGGAACTGGGCAGGACAGAAACCCCAACAAAGCCACCCCTTCATGTTACATTACAGTAATTTCCTTTGACCATAAAGCTTCTTCCAAAGACCTTTCTTGATTGAGGTTGATTGTGCCCTAGAATTCCTTGTCAAAGTAAATGGAAAAGAAAGAAAGGACTCCTTACCACAAACTCATAACTACTATGTTGTTGTATGACTTTTTGAAGAGACATGAAGAAGGCTCAATTTACCACACTTAGAAAGGGCACTAACCAACCAAAATGGGTTTCATCCAATTTCAGTTAAGCAAACCATTGAGTTTATAGGTTTTCTTGCTAGAGCATGAATGACTCAAAGACAGCTACACCATTAGAAGTATCCTGGACAACATACAGGTAACTGCACCACCAGGGAACTTCCCTCACAACATGGATGGATTGTGAAAATCTACAGCCCTGGAGTCCACTGACTGACTTGTGAGCAGGTAAACTACCAAAGACTTCCCTCTCAACTGATTGATTAATTTGAATATAACCTTAGGATCCTCTGAAGACCTTCTGAGCCTCCCCACTGCATCCAAGATGGAATGTTAATATGACAGTCTCATGAGTAGCTACTATAGTGATCTCAGCTGCTGTACTTCGATGTAGTCATGGTCATGTCCAAGATGGAGGAATCTGACTGACAACAGCTATTTACACATCAACACAGATGCAAACACATAGAACAAATGCGCAAGTAATGGCGCTTGCAATGACCTGGAGAATGTGTGGTCATTCTTGCAGCTTTAGGTTTTGTCTAATTATATTCAAGGTAAAGTGCTTGAGAAAAATTCTCTTTGAGCATATATTTATATTCATATTCAGTAGTGACAAGTTTCCTAAATTCCATCTCTATTTAAAAAGTGAATTTGGGGCTTCCTGTTAATGTATAGATATTTAATTGGAAGCTTTTAACAATACTTACCTTGATTTCCTAATTAAATTTGCTGTCTCTCTCACACACACACTAACACTTCCACATACTCTCTCACAGACACTCACGTGTACACACACATCAGACACTCTCATATACAGTTCTTAGTTAGCTATATGTCAAGTAGAATTCATACAGAGTAAGACAGGTTTATTGTGACACAGTTCTAATATAGTAGCAACTGTAGCAGAATATATTCTGGGAAGAATGCATTTGCTGGTACTATTCATATGCTTCCTATTTTAATATTTTCCTTATTAATTTGTAAAGAGTATGCCAGATTTTCTAATTATAAAAATGCTCAAAAAATCTGATATTGTCTGGGGGAAAAGACGTAAAGTATTTTCCACCAAAAATAACATCTAGAATACAAAAATGTACAGAGATTTCTAAAATACCCTTTCAAATCTTCGATGCCTTTAAAGTTAGATTTTATAGATCTTTCCTGTCTACGTATATATAAAGACGAAATAGAAACTATGCATAGACAAGAACCTTCTATATTCAGATCAAATAGTGTTAATGCCATCGTAACCAACAGAGTGAAAACGGGGAAGCTTATGACAATCCTGGAACCTCACAACATTTACTCTCTATTATAAAATATTAATGAAACAGTTGACAGACTCACAAAATTATAAAAGATCACAACTAATAAAAGAGGCATTTGGTGGTATTGATCTAGACTCCAAGAAGAGTTCTATGAATTCAGAGGTATAAACTTCCCTGATATTGTTTTTTGTTCATTGTACATTTAATAGGGACATGCAATCCTTTCAGAGACTGATAGCAGTATAACTTCTTCAAAATATGTGAAATTCTGGGAAAAAGCAGATATTGAATTGGCACTGTCTTTATTTACTTTTAAATAAAAATGACTTACTTTGCAAAAAAAAAGGTTTAATGTTTCAAATAAAGTTCTTGCCTTTAAATTATCTACTGCTGCAGGAATTTCTGCAGGCTGTGGTACTTTTATCATGAGGCAGGTTTTGGGGGTATAAATGTATGAAGAACATTTGATGAGCAGAAACATTTTCATCCAGGAAGTGCTTCAGAAATATAAACTAGTCAATGGAGTACAGGAAACTGCCTCCTACTCTACACTGCTTCAGAAAGCAGTAATAATTAATCTTTGTATATGTGTTCATGTTTGTGTGGGGTGTATATATGGGGGGACTGCACATGTGTCTATGTGTGAGACAGACAGCGTATATAGATATCAGTGGATATCATGGTTATTGCTCCTCAGATATGTTCCACCTATTTTTGAGACAAGGCTTCTAACCTGCCTGGGACTCATCCAGTAGCCTAGACTGAGGAGCTATGTAGCTCCAGGAATTCACCTGTCTCTACCTCCCTTCGTGTAGGAGGTCCTTCTTTCTATGTGTTGCTTTCATTGGTTGAATAAAGAAACTGCCTTGGCCTTTTGATAGTGAAACTGCCTTGGCCTTTTCATAGGGCAGAACTTAGATAGGCTGGGAAGACAGAACTGAATTCTGGGAGGAAGAAGGCAGAGACAGAGAAACACCATGAATCTCCTGCCTGAGATGGACGTAAGTTAGAATCTTGCTGATAAGCCACAGTCATGTGGTGATATACAGATTTAATAGAAATGGGTTAATCAAGATGTGAGAGTTAGCCAATAAGAGGCTAGAAATAATGGACCAGGCAGTGATTTAATTAATACAATTTCTGTGTGATTATTTTGGGTGTAAGCTAGCCGGGCAGGATGGAACAAAGGGGCACCGCACTCCTCACAACAGTTTGGTGTCTCAATGTGGTTGACTGACTCCATGTAAACTCTGAGAGAGCTTCAAAAAGAATACAGTTTAACAGAGTTTTTGCTGTTTGTTGGCGGTGTGCCCCAGAAAGTTTTTCCTGACTCAGTAGCCTTACCAAAAAAAAAAAATGGTTTAAAAACGGGGCTTCCTGGGCTGTGCCACCAGTGCGAACTCTGGTTATGAAGCATTTGAATGGCTTTTATGGGACCGGAAATGTGTGTGCCCACTTGGGATCAGAAAGAAAGTATTTGAGATCATGCCCATGGCTCAGTTCTTCTGGCCTGGGTAGACAGCGGGATCAGGCTTGCACAGGTAAGACAACATGGCAGATTCCCACTGCCAAACACAGAGATGTTTCCAGGCTGTGCAGTGCTCTGTGTGGCAGATTTAGCTATAACTCAAATAAAAAGAGTTTATGTGCTGCACACTCATTGTCAGAGTTAAAGTGCTGAGTGCGGCTCCTACCTAGGGGCCCCAGAGCTAGCAGAAATGGTACGTCCACCATTTTGAAATTGGAGAGAGGTGGAGTCAACATCCAAAGCAGCTGCAACCAAGCTGCTTAGCATTTTAAAAGCTCTTCAAGACAGTAGAGAATTAAAGACAATACAATAGGACAGATTCAGACATAAAAGACCTCTAAATGAGTCATAGTGTTAGATAAAGTAAGTAGGCTTGGGAGAGAGAAGAGAAGAAAAAGAGTATAGAAAGTCATGAAATAAAGTTAATGCTTTAAAAAAAGGTAAAGTCTTTAAAGAAACAGAGTACAGATAGTCATAGATTAAACGAAGTATAAAAAGCCATGTAAAAATGGAAAATTCACAGAGAGTCTGTATTCTGTGTATTATTGTGTTTTCTTTGAATTTTTTGACTGTGAAGGAGCTAAGTACAGAGAGACTTTTCATTGTATGTGCTGCTAAACTAATTCACCATGTATATTATAAAGGTATTATGACTTCAGAATTTGGGTGTAAGGATATGATGCTTTGGAAAAGAGGTTCTTCTTTTGTTTTCACAGAAGATGAGACCCTGTGGATTGCTTCTAGACCAATATGGTATGATAGACCACACCCTTCTGAAAGGTCACCGTGAACACCTTCAGAAAATTACTTCACTCAGCTGGTGACTGAGATAAACCTAGCACACAAGATATATCATAAAAGACCTAAATAACAGCGCCCCCCCTACAGCATGAAACAGTTTGGAGAGAAAAAACTATGCCCATATTCCCAAATATTGTTTATAAATGTTCTTTTACATTTAAAGGGGAATATGATATAGATATGAATAATTTGCATTGGTATGGATTTGGCTTTATTGATATAAATTTAAGGTCAATCTTGTTATATGTATATTTCTGCTCTTGATTAAGGTATTGAGATTTGTAGTTCATTTAAAAATGTAATGTATAATTAGGAAATATAGGTTGTTAATGGATAATCATTGATAAAGTCAAGCTTGTAGTCATGTTAGATTTTCTAAATATATAGAGATATATTTCCATTAGATAGGCATTCTTCATATCTTTCAAAGACTACAGAATATGGCATTTAAAATGTTTTAATAACTTAGGGCTTTTCATGACAATGAGACATGTCTGCTCCTGGCAGCACCAGCTACTTCAAGAGGAAGATGGACATCAAAGAGGCTCCTTATGGAGTTGGTTAGCCATTTGGGCAAGAAACTGCTCTTGCCTGGACTGCTTCACTGGACATGCAGTACCCACAGAGAGATGACTGCTGAACTTGCCTAAAGGTGAGATGGTCCTTTGGGGTTCCTGTTTCATGAAAACATCTGTGAGACATTCTTGAGGATACAGAAGAAAGTAATTGAACTATTTGAAATTTCCTGCTTCATGAAAAAGTCTGCTGGATACTATGGGCCTGTAGGCTGAAGATGGAAACCCCAACGGTACAGAAAAACTTTGGGTGACTGTACAGGCAGCAGATGTCTCTGTCATTTCTAGAGTTTTGGAAGTTGCTTACTTCTTGTTTACTTAGGTAATATTATATTCTTCTGGAGTCTTTGATGGAGTTGAAGAATAGATACATACTTATAGTTATCATTTTCCTTTGTTATGATTAAAGATAAAATAGATATAAATATTGTAACTGTAATTCTTGCTTGATAACTGTTTGTTATATGTAATTTTACTATGTTAAAGAGAAAGCCTTTTTCTTTAAACAGAAAAGGGGAAATGGTGTAGGAGGTCCTTCTTTCTATGTGTTGCTTTCATTGGTTGAATAAAGAAACTGCCTTGGCCTTTTGATAGGGCAGAACTTAGATAGGCTGGGAAGACAGAACTGAATTCTGGGAGGAAGAAGGCAGAGACAGAGAGATGCTATGAATCTCCTGCCTGAGATCGACGTAGGTTAGAATTTTGCCGGTAAGCCACAGACACGTGGTGATGCACAGATTTAATAGAAATAGGTTAATCAAGATGTAAGAGTTAGCCAAAAAGAGGCTAGAAATAATGGGCCAGGCAGTGATTTAATTAATACAATTTCTGTGTGATTATTTCGGGTGTAAGCTAGCCAGGCGGGATGGAACAAAGGGGCCCTGCGCTCCTCACAACACTCCCTAGTGATGGGAATATAAGAGCACTCTACCACGCGAGTTTGGATTTTTGTTCTTGTTGTTGTTATAGGTTTTTTTAAACATTTTTTCACACACTAGGTACTGCTTTATAGCTAACCTATTTCTCCATCTTTAATCTTTTTTTAAAAATGACTTCCATTTCTTCATAGTACTTTTTCTCTTCCCCTCAGGAGTTAGCATGACAAACTATAGTCATAGAAACAGCCTGAAACGCATGCTGTCTGTTAGAAATATACAACATACTTCCAGTGAATTTAATAGTACTCTGTCTACTGACTCAACCCAGACAATCCTAGCTTTCAGCTGCTTATTTTATTTTTCATATGGACAGAGCAAAAAAAAAATCCCACAATTTTCACAATGTGTTCTTTGTGGTGTTGGGTTTCATCTGATTACATTTTTTTCGAGCATTTTTCTGTCTATAAACAAAGAAGTATTTCTGAAAATCAGCAGGATGGAAAAGTCTGAAGCACTCCCACTCTTGAGAGATACATTGTCTAGGACATTGTCCATGAGAATTTAAATTGTTTATCTAAAATTTCACTTCATTGCTGACATCATTAGCTCCATCTTTTAAAAGTGATTTCTTCTATGTTTTGAGATTAGAATATAATTGGATCAATTGCCCTTTCCATTTCTCCCCATATCCTCCTTTATATCCCTCATTTTAAACAACTTCCATGTACATATTAACCTATGCCTTCTGGTCATTGATAAAATTTGAAAGTTGTTTCAATGGGAGAGAGAATATTTTCAACAGGTACTGCTTATAGGATGTATATATGTAAGGGGTGAAGTAAGGAGAGGGGAGCGTCCTATACCTTCCACAGAAATCAGTTCAGGGATGGATTGTAGATCTACTTGTAAAATAGAAAATATGAAACATCAGTAAGAACTGATAACATAAGTAAAGAACTTTTTGTGACCTTTACAACACGAAAGACACAATCCATGTACAAAAAAGGTGGAGAGCTGACTGAGTTAAAGGTGAAAATGTGTGTTCTGACAAAGTCTCTATTAAGCAAAGAGATAAACCACAGACTAGGAGACAATATATGAAAAATATATGCACATCAAAGAAATAGCCTCCAAGATTTATAAGGAGTTCCAAGTTCAACAATAAAAAACCAAGAATTTTGGCAAAAGATGGGTAAATAACATAAGTAATGTAATGAACTGACCAAAGATACACAGGTAGCAAAAAGTTATATAAAAAGGCTCTACATTATTTATTATTAAGTGGATTCAGGTTTAGTCAGTTACCACACCATTTACAATGCCTAAAAATCAGATAAGATGACCACTGCCAGATTTTGGCAAAGACACAAAGCAAAGGAACATTTTTTTATTCATAGCTAAAAGGCATGTAAAATTGGACAGCTTCTTGAAGACAGTTTGACAGTTTCTTACAAGTAAAAAGGTTTTACCATATGGTCCAGCAATCCTATTCTCAAGTATTTTTCCAAATGAATTAAAAATCAGTCTTCAGACAAAAATAAAATATTTATAAGTGTTTATTTGTTATTGCCAAAAATGAAGCAGTCAAGGTCTCTTTCAGTAGACAACAGAATAAATTGATATGCATTTTAACAAAGGAATATAATTCAGCAATAAAAAGAAAATAGTTATTATATCAAGAGAAGAGCTATATGAAACTTAAGTGCCTACTATTAAGTGAGAAAAGATAGTCTAACTAAGTGAAATACTTTAGGATCTGAATTATATGATGTTCGGTGAAAAGAAAAATTTAATATATTAAAAAATAGTTTCAAGGGATTTGCTGGAAAGTCATCTGAGTATGTGAGGAAGACTGGATTTTTTAAGACTTGAAAATTGCTCAGTATGTTACTATTCAGGGAAATATATGACATTATATATTGGCAAAGTAGAGTACAGATTGAGCAAATAATATTCTTTTGCTGCAAATGGACGAACCAGCATCATTGGAAGAGGGAGAAGAAAACAGGAATTAATGTGGTAGATAAGTGGATTGTGTAATACTAAAAGCAGCAAGGCCTGTACAGGAGAACTGCAACCTTGCTGTTCCGCTCCGTTTCTGTGGGCTATGTTTTCACACTATTACTGAGCTGAGTGAATGCTGGAAATGAGCAATTGAATAAGTAGGTAAAAGTTGGTGAGAATCTAGATTTTTTATTTTTGGGACAGGAATGACTCGTTTAACATGGAGGCATCATATTAACAGAGATATTAGTATGTAAGAATTCATGTTTTGTTTAACCTAGCCACAGATAGTAACATTTGAAAGTAATTATGAGTATGTGAATATGTGTCACTTAATATTCAAATGTGTATATTTCCTTGCATTGTGAACTAAAAGTACCATATCATTAGCAACAATCCTACCTATCATGCAGATCTTGCTCTCTTTAGTACTTTCTCCTGCCAAAGAACCAGGATCACTCCTGCAGAAGCACTGGATTTGAAACTGTAACAAGATATATATAAGATCTGTCTGGAAGAGTTTAGAGCATCAGATAGTTAAAAAAAAGAAGCAAAAAACTGAAACAAAGATAACAACAATAACCCACACATGCACAAACATACAGAAAATAAACAAGACAGAGGATGTGGTGGTTTGAATAGGTATGGTTCCATGGGTCAAATGCTTGGCCTATAGGGAGGGGCACTATTAGAAGGTGTGATCTTGTTGGAGTAGGTCTGGTCTTGTTGGAGGAAGTGCGTCATTATGGGTGTAGGCTTTGAGGTCTCATTTAAGTTCAACCTATGTCCAGTGTGGTAGACAGTTCAGTTCCTTTTGCCTGTGGATCCAGATGTAGAACTCTCAGCTCCTTCTCCAGCACCATGTCTGCCTGCATGCTGCCATGCATCTTGCCATGAAAATAATGGACTAAATCTCTGAAACTGTAAGCCAGTCTCAATTAAATACTTTCCTTTTAAAAAGTAGTTGTTGTCTTGGTGTCTCTTCAGAGCAATAGAAACCCTAACTAAGACAGAGCCTATGTCAAAAACAAAACAAAACAAACACAAAAACTCATCCAAAAGAGTCTTCAGGCTGAGCGGAGGACTTACAGGCAAAACCAAACTGTAATACATTGAGCATGAAAATTCATGAGTGCACAGTGATATCAAGAATAGGAATATAAACTCCATATCCAGACTTCTCACATACTCTAGAATCTAGCCTGGTGAGTTCTCCTGACCACCCATCCTCATTTTTCTGTGACCTGTCAGAGCTAGTCTGGGTTCCATAGTCAATGTTCTAGCCTAGTTTAGCCACTGGAGCTTGCATAGCAGCTAAAGTTTAGGTTTCCACAGAGTCCCACATCAAAGAACCCCACCTAGTCTGACCAAAACTCCCAGGCTCTAGGCTTCCACTGGAACTTACTCTATCTGCAATGACTCAAAGATACCTCTGCAATGCTTCTACCTGCTTGGTACCCAGACACCTCACATTCTCCTCCAGGGTCTATCTTGGTGAATATCCCTGACCTCCCGACTCATAACTTTTCTGAAACCCACCAGATTTAGCCTGGGTACCAAAACTACTACACCAGCCTGGTCTGCCCTTCCTTTCTTTCACTTCAAAGAGCTTTAGGCTTGGGCCAGGATTCTTCCTACCCATCCCCCCAAACACAGACCACTTTCACATCACACCCAATCTTTCTACCCAGCAGATCTACCTCCACATTCCAGGGATAGAACAAGAAGCTCATCCTGAATACCAGCCCAGTCTGTTGGCCTGACTTTATTTCACTCAAGTCATTTCCAACCTCTTGACCAACCCACCTCTACATCTCTTCTTCCCCAACCTAGAACAGAACTCACAAGGCAAGTCCACATGCCCAGATCTCATTGCAAGAATACTAACAATGTTAACAAATCAAGGCAGTATCTTCTCTCCAAACTCTATCAATCCTGCAGAAATATTTTTCAATGCCAATAAGAATTATATGGATGAGATCCAGGACACAGAATGTAAATGACACAACCACAAACTTCATCAAAGAATTCAACAAGTTTAAAGAAGACACATGAAACAATTCAGTGAAATGAAGGAGAAAGAGCATAAGGAGAAAAATGCCTGAGAGATGTGTCCCCATGAAAAACCCAACCAGCATAAGATGTGCTGGTTTGAAAGAAAATGTCCCTCAAAGGGAGTGGCAGTATTAAGAAGTGTGGCTTTATTAGAGTAGGTAAGGTCTTGTTGGAGGGAGTGTGTCACTGTACTGATGGGCTTTGAGGTCTTATATATATATTCAAGATATTCTCAGTGGTTCAGACAACTTCCTTTTGCCTGCCTATCAAATTGTACTCAGCTTCAGTACCATTTCTGCCTTCACATCACCATGTTACACCATTGTGATAATGGACTAAATTTCTGAAAATGTAAGGCACCCTAATTAAATGTTTTTTATTTTTTCTGTATAAGAGTTGCATGGTCGTGGTGTCTTTTCATAGAAACCATAACTAAGGTTTAGGGTAATGGAAATAATAAAGACAATCCATGACATGAGAAAAGAATCTACTCATTAGATAGAAACACTGAAGAGGACTTAAGCTGAAATAAGATGGAATTGAAAATCCCAATAGCACTATTAGAAAACTCAAAAGAAAGTCTTAGAATTAGAATAAATCAAGCAAAATACAAAACACAGAAAAAAAACAAACAAGAAATCTATGACACCATTAATAAACCAAGCCTTAGAATTATGGACCTAGATGAGGGAGGAAAAAATCCCAAGTCTATAGCATAGACAAGATCATCAACAAAGTCATAGACAAAACTTTCCTAAATTAAGGAAGGACACCTCTATACAAATAACAAATACAAGAAGCACAGAACACATGAAATAGACAAGACCAGAAAGGAAACTCCTCGTGGCATATCATAAAACAGTAGGTATACATAATGAAAAAAGTGTATTGAAAGCTACAAGAGAAAAAGAAAACTTTTGATGATACAAACTGCCTTAAAAGAATTATAACCTACAAGTCATACCTAAAGAAAGTTCAGGAAGCATTATTTCATGTTATACAAATAAATGAGCACAGTAGAGAAACTGTAGACTGAAATACAAAGCCATATTACTAAAAGTAATAATATTGAGAACATAAACACCAAAATCAACAACACCATGACCACAATTAACACACACATTTCAATGATAACTTTAGATAACAATAGCCCCAATTGTCCAATCTAAACAGACTGACCAAGTGGATCAAGAAACAAAATTTATCTATCTATTGCCTACAAGAAACATATCTGAGCTTTAAAGCTATGTATTGCATTAAAGCAAAAGAATGAATAAGAATGGGATCAAAAAACAAGCAGGCTTCCCTATCTTATATTTGACAATGTAGAAGTCAAACTTAAACAGAAGAGATAAAGAAGGACGCTTCATTCTAATTAAGGAAACAGCAGCCAAGAAGACATTACTATCCCAAATATATATGCACAAAACTCAGGGATTCCCAGTTTTATCAAAAATCTACTCTTGGATTTAAAGAAATAGATTAACATAAATTCTTTAATAATAGGTGGTTTCAATACCCTACTTTCTAAAGCAAAGTAGTTATCTGGACAAAAAACAAACAGAGAAATATCATAAATAATTGACACCCTATATCAAGCAGACTTAGCAAATATCTACAAATATTCTATCCAGACACTAAAAAATACACATTATATTCAAAAGCACAAGAAAACTTTTCCAGAATAGGCCACATCCTGGGACACAAAACAAGTCTTTACAAATTTAAGAAGACCGGAATTACTTCTTGTGTCCTATGTGACTACAATACAAGAAAACTTACAATTGAATACAAAACCTCCTTGTGGAGATTAAACAACTCATTACTGAATGATGAATGAATCAATGAAGAAATCAAGAAAGAAATTTTAAAAAAACTTCCTGGAATTCCTCACCAGCCTCTAAGCATGTGCGAGACCTACCTCCAGGCTGTACCCTCACCTCTCCCCCAACCCACTGGATTTGTTTTTCCAAGAACCACTCTGTTGCCCAACACTAGGCACCTGAACATTCTCCTGAACAGCCTCCTGAACAGCCTCCCCCACAAACCCAGGAGACATAGGCAAAGGCTCAAACCACTCCAGTTAGAAAAACAGGTGAGTGAGTGACTTCTCAGTTAGACTGCACCAAAGTTAAGACCCTAACTAAATCCCAGGGCACATCCCATGCTCCTTCTGCTCCTGTCACAGCACCAACAAAACAGCTGGGCCCTGCCCCCACCTCTGGTGGAAATCCACTGCTCTGGTGCTGTCCCCACCAACCTGCAAGCAGGTGAGATGCCTGCTTCCAGGCTATGCCCCATTCCCACTACCCACTTGACTCCGCTGCCCCAACAACCCCACTGCCACCCAACCCCATTCACCTGAACATTTTCCCTGTGGCCAGTCCTCCCCCACAATCCCAGCAGACTACATAGGCATAGGCACAAACCACATCAGTTGGAAAAATAGCAGACTACATAGGCACAGGTAAAAACCACAACAGTTGGAAGAGCAGGCACAAGCACAAGCCACACCAGTTGGAAGAAAAGATGAGTAAACACCAGTGTAAGAATACATTCAACAACTGAAAGAACAATATGGCACCACTGGAACCCAGTAATCATACAATAGCAAGACCTGAAGATTCCTGTGCAGCTGAAACACAAGAAAATGAACTTAAAATTAATCTATGAAGAATATAGAGGTTTTAAAGAGGAAATTAATAATTCCCTTAAAGAAGTCAATGAAAAGGCAAACAAATAAGTTGGAAAAAATCAATAAATCCCTTAAAGAAAGCTAAGAAAGTCAAGAAAAAAAATCAAAAAGATGAAAGAAATGGGTCAAGACTTGAAAACTAAAATAGAAACATTAAAGAAAACAAAAACCAAGTAGAAAATTCGGGAAAGTGAACAACAACTACAGATGCAAGTATCACCAACAGAATAAAAGGATGGAAGAGAGAATCACAGGCATATAAAATACAATAGCAAAAATAGATTCATCAGTGAAAGAAAATGTTAAATCCAAAAAATTCCTAACAAAAAAAATTCAGGAAATCTGGGATAATGTAAAAAGACCAAACCTAAGAATAGTAGGAATAGAAGAAAGAGAAGAATCTTAGCTCAAAGGCACAGAAAACATATTCAACAAAATCATAAAAGAAAACTTTCCCAATCTAAAGAAAGACATGCCTATAAAGGTACAAGAAGCTCACAGAACAGCAACTAGAATAAACCAGAAAAAAGTCCCCATGCCACACAATAATCAAAACACTAAACATACAGAATAAAGAAAGATTTTTATAAGCTGCAAAAGTAAAAGGCCAAGTAACATATAAAGGCAGACCTATCAGAATTACAAACAATTTCTCCATGGAGAGTCTAAAAGCCAGAAGGTCCTGGACAAATGTTTTACAGATACTAAGGGACCATGGATGCAATCCCAGACTACTATACCCAGCAAAACTGTCAATTAACATAGATGAAAAAACAAGATATTTCATGGCAAAACCATATTTAAATAATACCTATCCACAAGTCCAGCACTACAGAAAGTACTAGAAGGAAAACCCCAAACCAAAGAAGCTAGCTGCATCCACAAAAACATGGGCAATAGATAACCTCACACCAGAAAATCCAAAAGAAAGGAAATAAACACACACTACTACCAATGACAGCAACAAAAAATAACAGAAATTAACAATCACTGATCAATAACATCTCAGTATCAGTGGGATCAATCCACCAATTAAAGAGACACGGGCTAATAGAATGGATATGAAAACAGAATCCATCCTTCTGCTGTATACAAGAAACACACCTCGACTTCCAAGATGGACCTTACCTCAGAGTAAAGAGTTGGAAAAAGATGTTCCAATCAAATAGACCTAAGAAGTAAGCTGGTGTACTTATCCTGTTATCTAACAAAGAAGACTTCAAACTAAAATTAATCAAAAGAGCTTGAGAGGGACATTCCATGTTCATCAAAGGAAAACTCCATCAAGATGAAGTTTTAATTCTGAACATCTATGCCCCAAATACAAGGACACCCACCTTTTGAAAGAAACATTACTAAAGTTTAAATCACATACCAAATCCCACATAGTAATCATGGGAGACTTCAACATCCTGGTCTCAACAATGGACAGGTCTCCCAGACAGAAACTTAACAGAGAAACAAAGGACCTAACAGTTGTTATGATTCAAATGGACTTAATAGATATCTACAGAACATTTTACCCAAATACAAAAGAATATACTTTCTTCTCAGCACCTCATGGAATTGACCACATCCTTGGTCATAAAGTAAATCTCAACAGATACCAAAAAATTGGAATAATCCCTTGGATCTTATCAGATCATCGTGGGTTAAAGTTAGAGCTTAACAACACAAACAAACTAAAGAAAACCTACAAACTCATGGAAACTGAAGAACACTTAGCTGAAACACCACTAGGTCAAGGAAGAAATAAGAAAAAAAAGTAAGGACTTCCTAAAATTCAATGAAAAAGAATCCACAACACACCCAAAAGTATGGGAAATAATGAAGTGCTAAGAGGAAAGTTCATAGCACTGAGTGCCTAACAGAGAGAATTTGGAGAAATCTCATGTGAGTGACTTAAGAGCACACCTGAAAACTCTAGAACAAAAAGAAGCAAATGCATCAAGGAGTGGTAGAAGGCAGGAAATAATTAAAATCAGGGCTGAAATCAATAAAATTGAAACAAAGAGAACAATACAAAGAATCTATGAAATAAAGAGTTGATTCTTTGAGAAAATAAAAAAATGGACAAATCCTTTTCCAAATTTACCAAAAGGCAGAGACAGAATATCCAAATTAACAAAATCAGAAATACAGAGAAAATACAGAGAATTATTAGGTCATACATCAAAAACCTGTACTCCATAAAATTGAAATATCTAAGAGAAATGGAAAACTTTCTTGATAGGTACCACATTCCAAAATTAAATCAAGACCAGATAAATAGACCTATTTTTAACATTTAAATAGTCCTATTACCACTAAGGAAGTAGAAAAAGTCATTAAAAGTCTCCTAACCAAAAACAAAAAAAAGAGCCCAGGGCCAGATGGTATCAGTTCAGAATTCTATCAGAATTTCAAAGTAAAGCTAATATTCTTCAAAGTATTCTGCACAACAGAAGTAGAAAGAATACTGCCAAGTCATTTTTATGAGCCCACAATAACCCTGATACCCAAACCAAACAGAGATGCAACAACAAAGAGAGTTATAGACCAATCTCCCTCAAGTTGTTCACCTGCTCACATGTACCGGGTTATGCCATCTGAGCCAGAAGAACAGTCCACTTCTGCTCTGGACCCAGCTAATAAACCTTTGCCTTTTTCACCTCAGCGGGCAGCTACCCTCCGTTTCTTCAGCTCCAACCCTCATTTCTTCAGCTCCTGCTCTGGACCCCTCTAAGGAATCCACACCTCCCTGACCTCAGTAGGCAGATACTTCTGCTCCTTTACTTCCTGCTGCCTCACCACCTTCTTCCACTTGTACCCATGGCATGCACACATCACTGACCTCTTCAGCTCTCTCTCCCCACACTAACTACTTCATCAGTCCCACTGGGTCATTTTTCCTCCTCTCATAACTCTCCCATACAGAACAAAAACTGGGGTCCTATATTTCTAATTCTCTTTCATAAAGCAATTCCAATATATTACCCAGTCTTATAATCTCACCTTCCATGATATCTATATGATCTTATCTAATAACCTACTTCCTGAAGAGCACAGGCAAGTTTGGGAGCAGACCAGACTACATGCAGACAAGATTCACCAAATACATGCAACACACCCTCCAGGGGCAGAGGTAGTCCCTGAGCAGGAACTACACTGGGATTATAACACTCCAGGTGGAATTTTAGCTAGGGACCTGTTTTTGACTTGCCTCCTGGCAGGTCTGTGTAAGGCTGCCCTCAAGCCAGTAAACTATAATAAGCTCTCAGAGGTCATTCAAGATATGAAGGAAAAGTTTTCTGCATTTTTGGAATGCCTCACTAAAGCCCTGTTACTAACTTAGATCCAGAAACGATGGGAGGCAGACAATTACTCATGACTCATTTTTTTTTTTCTCTGTGCTACCCTGATGTTAAGGCTAAACTTAGACATTTGGAGAAAGGCCCCTTGACCCTGCAGGCAAAAGTCTTAGAGTTGGCTTTTAAGGTGTACCATGCAAGGAATGACAAAGCCCACAATCATCACTGTCATATGCTAGCCATGACCCTCCAACTGGCTGAGGTGACAGATCGCCCCATCCATGCTGTCCATGCCACTCCCTTGATTCCCAGTGCTTGAGAACCACCAGGCCTGTGTTTCAAATGTGGTAGAGCTCGTCACTGGGCCCAAGCATGCCCTAATTCTCATCTTGGTCTCACGAGACCTTGTCCAAGATGCCATAGGAGAAGAACATTGGGCAGTTGATTGTTTTTGTGCACATAGTAGGATGGAGACATCAAACCCAGAAAATTATCAAGTTGACCTTGTAGGTCTGACCATGGATGGGTAAGCCTGCACGGGCTCCTTTGACCCGACCACAGCTGTCATCTGTAGCAGGGAGTCATGGGTAAATATCATGGTATCAGGACGGCCCATCTCATTTCTCTTGGACACCAGAGTCGCATACTCAGTACTTAGGGAATTATGGGGGCCTACCTCTCCTTCCAGTTTCCCTATTGACAGGGTAGAGGGACAGCCTTATCTATCTCAGCAGAACCCACCACTGAACTGTGTTTTTAGGGGTATTTATCCCACTCATTCATTTTTAGTCATGCCGACTTGCCCGGTACCTCTTATGGGAAGAGATTTTTTCTTTTTTAGCAAAAGTAGAAGCTTCCATTTTGTTTGCTCCTTCCATTCACCTTACCTCAGACTCACCAACAGCTCCCCTCCTCCTCTGTCTAGCCTCCCAACCTCCAAGCTCCAATGTGTCTTTTCCTCTACCAGCCTTTCAGGTGGACCCCCAAGTCTAGGGCACCCAAAACCCCCTCATAGTTATCCAATTACAAGATCCTACTTAGTACATTACCCAAGCTCAGTACCTCCTCTCTCTCCTGAGCCATAGGGGACTTAAGCCTATTACCTCTGACGTAAGAAAAAAGCAATCTTGCCTCACCTCTTCTCACTTTAACACCACTATACTTGCTGTTAAAGAACCCAATGGAACCTATTGCCTGGTTCAAGACCTCCAGCTCATTTACTCTGCAGTGGTCCCTCTTCATCCTGTAGTGCCTAATCCTTATACACTTCCTTCCACTATCCCCCCAGGAACACCCCACTTCTCAGTTCTAGATCTTAAGGATGCTTTTGTCTCTAGTTTCCTAGTATAGTCCACATTCTCACAGACACCCCCTGACACCCAGCAAATTCTGTCCTACCTACATCAGCTCTTTCATCCTAATAGCAAAGCTCTGTTTCATTGTCAAGGTTCACCTCCAACCCACCTCTGAGGACTTAGAGTTCTTAAAAGCTATCACTGCCTCTTGTAAAATCTGTCAAAAAAAAAAAGTCAGATCCCAAGACCAAATGTTGTAGCTTCTCTTTTCCCACCCACCAGGCCAGGGGCTCCCTTCCGGGAACTGACTGGCAGCTGGATTTTACTCATATGTCCACAGTCAGATGAGTTCGATATCCTCTGGTTTTGGTGGACATCATGTCTGGGTGGATTGAAGCGTTTCCTACCACTAACAAGAGGGCCCAGACAGTTTCTGATGTTCCTTCCTGAGAAATTATCCCCTGGTTTGGAATCCTAACCTCTCTTCACTTGGATAATGGCCCAGAGTTTACCTCCCAGGTCTCTCAAACTTTATCTAAGGCTCGTAACATTCCTTGGCATTTTCATATCCCATACCATCCTCAGTCTTCAGGGAAGGTAGAACGAACTAACCATTCCTTTAAAAAATGTTCTTGTTAATATGTCACAGGAGCTTCACCTTGACTGGGTAAAACTTTTGCCTCTGGCCCTTCTTAGGCTTAGGGATCTCCCCAAAGCCCCTTTTTCATCTTGCCCTTTGATCTCATGTATGGGCGGCGGGTTTTAACCCCCAGCTTCTCACCTAAAACCTTTCCCCTTCCTGATTGCCTGCTTACTCCACTATTATCCCATCTTTGATCCCCATTATGGAATTTTACCGACTGCTCATTACCTCAACCATGTGCCAATTCATGCCTAATGCTTATTAAAATAGGAGATTAAGTACCATTCCCTCCCCCAGACCAATGGCCCTCTCCCCTTTCCCCTAAATGGCAAAACCCCTTTTTAATTGCAAATTAATTCTTGTAACTCCACAGCTGCCAAGGTCTAGGGACTCTCTCATTGGATCCACCTGTCTCACCTTAAACCTTTTACTATTCCAGCTCAAGATACCCCCTCATATACAGTAACTCAACAGGGCCTTGTTCCCTTAAGTTCCAGAGGACACTAAAATCAGGCACTTTTTCTCCAGTTCCAGAAAAATTTCATCACTGTACTCAACCCTCCTGTGCCAAAAACTTCATATACTCTCCCTCTTCCTCTTTCTCCTATCTATTTTACCAACTTCTCTATATCTCTAATGTTATACTTAAATTTCCAGATTAACCACTCAGCTGTTATTAAAGGGACCATCATTAAATATAGAACCAGATGTACAAAGATTGCCAAAAGCCCAGGTGGTAAGAAACAATAACAAGTTTGGGGACATTCACAGCCCCAGACTCCAAAAACTCACAAAACAGACTTTAACATAACAGGTTTATCACTGACTGCAGCAGTGTCTCCTGGGTGTTAAGGTAATACCATGATGCTAACGAGAACAAGGGCCTTAAGATTTGCTTCAGGTAAAACATTAAGGGTTCTAATAATTCACATTTCCAATAATTCCTTCTTCTTTTCCTCCATCCTCCCCACCGTCTTCCATTCCAACACTATACCATCATAATCATAAGCTTTTAATATATCTAAAATTTATTTCTTTTCAAATATTTTTTCATAAGCTCCAGGGAGCCAATTGGACCTATCGAAACAGACCAGACTTGCCTATAATGAGTATCATTTAATTCTTCCTTTATCATTCCTGGTCTTGGGAACCCCTGAGAAATTCCCTCCTTCACACCACCCCCCAAAAACCCTCTATCTTCCATCTTGGGACTCTCCTCCCTTACTCACTGGGATCTAAAAATTTTTCCAGACATAATTCTCTGCCTTTCCAGCATCTTGCGAGGTCCGAGCTGCCAGCCAGCCTGGTCCACAGAGCCCGGTAAAAACACGGCAGTAATCAGCCACCCAGGACGTGGTTAAGCATCTCAACTCTCTGTCACCCACAAAATCAGCAGGAAGCAGTCATGAGAGACCTTACAATGCCCCATTCCCACCCATTAAAGACACCAAACTCCCCCAAATTTTTATAATAAACAAAAAGGTGAAATGTATGATTTCAGCCACAATAAGGCTGACACTTCTGGGTTCTAGGGCCATGCATATGTGAACAAGCCCTCAGAAAGAAGTGCCTAATGGCCCCAGGGATGTTAAAGGGCCCTGCATGACCCATGTGCATGCATGGTTGCATAATCCACGTATGACTCAGCTAAGTCCTTGCATGCATGCGTGGTTGCATCATCTGTGTATGATGTAGTCACATCAAACCCCTGTGTGCATGCGCTAGGCAGCTTTTAAAAGCTGGATGTGCCATCTCTCTCTCTCTCTCTGTCTGTCTGTCTTTCTCTGCACACTGACTTCCTTAGGCCTGCACACACACACACACACCCCAATAAACTCCTAAGCAGGGTTTTTGCATGTTCCATGTTTCCTTCTCACTTGCATCAGGTAATTTCAAGCAAGGCTTCAATAAACTCCATACAAATTCATAATATTATAAGGGAATATTTTTTAATGTACTCTATTAAGCTTTGGAAAACCTAAAAGAAATGGGTAAATTCCTATATTTAGTCAAACCACCAAAAGTAAACCAAGGAGCAATCAATAATATAAACAAACCCATAACAAATGAGATTAAAATGGTAATAAAAAGCCTTCCAGCTAAAACAAAGTCCAGCACAGATGGATTCACAGCAGAATTCTACACGATATTCAAAGAACTATCCAAATCTTCTACCACTATCCAAAAATACTTGGAACAGAAAGAGTACCTAAAACCTTTTTGTGAAGATGGTATCACTCTAATACACAAACCAGAGAAAGACACGAAAACAATAACAAAGAAAACTAGGCCAATATCCCTGATGAATGTAATTGCAAAAATAGTCAATAAAATAAAAATGACTACATACCTTGAATGAGTTGGCTTAATCCCTGAAATTTAGGAATGGTTCAACATACACAAGTCAATAGATATAATAAACCACATAAATGGACAAAAATCACATGATTGTCTCAATAGATGCAGAAAAAGCATTTGACAAAATCTAACATGGCTTCACAATAAAAGTCCCAGAGATACAGGGCTAGAGGAAACATACCTCAACTTAATGACACCTATATGTAAGAAACCCAAAGCCAACATCATCCTAAATTGAGAAGAGTTTGAAACAGCATCACAGAATTCAGGGATGAGATTGGCATGTTCACTATCTCCACATTTTTTCACCATCATGCTCTTCACTTTTTCATCATTGAACAAGCTGGTGCTATAAGACAAGAGAAGGACATTAAGTGATAGAAATAAAAATAGATAAAGAAGTCAAATTGCCCCTATTTGCAAATGGCATACTATATAAAGAGATCACAAAAATTTTACCAAAAACTTCTACAAACAATAACCAATTCAGCAATGTGACAGGATACAGAATCAACTTTCACAAATCAATAGTTTTTCTATACAGCACCAACAGACATACAGAGAAGGAGATCATGGACACATTCCCATTCACAATAGCTTCGAGGAAAATAAAATATTCAGGAATAGGCCTAACCAAGGAAGTGAAGGAATCCTACAATAAAAACTAAATCTCTGAAGAAAGAGATAGTGGAAAACATTGGAAAGGGAAAGGCATCTAAATCCCCAGGCATCTCACCCTGGTCCCCAACATATGCACAAGATAAGGCAAAGAGGAAGGCCACAAAACACTGAATGAACAGCACAAAGGAAGACTGTGGAACCTTGGGTCTGACAATAGCACAAACATCTAGGACTGCCCGGGGTAGGAATGACTGGAGAACTGTCACAAATGGTCTGCCCATTCATGCTTAAACATTGCTGGGACATAAATGATTGAATAATTAAAATGAATGAATGAATATATATATATATATATAATTATGGAATAGCATTCATCTATAAATAAAAATGAAATAATTAACTTTTTAAGTAAATGGATAGAACTATAAAAGATTATATTGTGTAAGATAAGCCATAACCAAGAAGACAAATGTTGATGGTATTTTCTCATTGGAGGATAGTAGCTCCAAATCTTCAAATGCGAGTACTTCAGATATTGTAATAACTACAGAAAACAAGAAAGTGAAAAGGAACCATTGCTGGAATAGGGGAATTGAGGAGCAATATAGAGTGTACAAGCAGGGTACAAGTTGTTATGACCTGTTACTGGCTTGTCCTGTCCCTTTAAGAGACAAACCCCACCCACTTCCCCCTCCCATGGAGGCAAGCACATCTTCCTTTCATTTCTAGTCTGTGCTCTCTCTTTGTTCTGTCTCTCTTTGGAAGACATGGCTGCTGTCTCCTCTCT